>OMLF01026161.1:1073-36229 GCA_900302615.1 Holocentrus rufus
CAAGGTGGTAAGATAAGATAATAAGAACAGAGAGAGAGAGAGAGAGAGAGAGAGAGAGAGAGAGAGAGAGAATGTTGCTCCAGAAAAGTTTATTTGTGTTGCAAAAGGTAAAATTATCTCAACCTACTGGCAAGGGTTTTTCTCCCACATTTGAATATGAATAATTTTATGCTGTAGTGTGATGTTTGGGATAAACTGACATTGAGGATAAACTATGCACATAAAAGTGTCTGAAACAGGGTTTAGGAGACCACTACATCACTGTCTTTAAGTCAAGAGGTATAAGGATGTTTGCAATTTGTAATTTTCATTAATTGCTAATTTATTCATAAGAAAAATGCCCCTTTTTTGGAGAAGGGAGATGAGAGTTAGGAAATAATGAAAGTTAGTGGCAGTGTCTAAATTAGCCTCTTCATAGATCAGTTAATGCTGATGAATATATGCAAAGAAATTCTGACAGTTCAATCTATGTTTCGGGCCTGAGGTAATTGCAGAGAACAAAAAAAAAAAAAGAAGAAAAAAAATATATAGAACATAGGATAGAACGTGCCCTATTAATGGTGATTGAAATGAAAATGAAAGTCAGATATTGGTCCAGCACAGCAAACAAACACTGCTGAGAAGATGTGAGAGAAGTGTGGCCAGAGGAATTTATTACCCCAGGTGACAACATTAGATAGATAGTGAGAAGTAAGATACCACTAGTATTTTTAACTTCAAGAGCAGTTACTGCTATCCAGTTGTGCTGTATGACATTTTGTATGGACATTTATCCATTGCACTTCACAGTTACACGGGTGAAAGTAATGGGACTCAAACCTCTAACCCCACAAGTGTTAGCAACATGTTTTTCCTAGCTGGACCACAGAATATCATTTGCACATATGTCTGTAAACACTAAAAAAAATATATTTGCACTGGTATTTTTGGGTGCTCACCTTACACTCGTGTTCACTTACAAAGCACTATTGATTTTTTTTTTGTTGGTTTGCACGACCTTCGCTCCGAGTTCCTGGAATGTTTTTTTTTTTATACATGTGCCCTTGGATCTCCACTTGCTGTGGCTCTCTGAAAAGGAGGGGCGCTAAAAGGAAGCGCGAGATAAAGGCGAGCTTCCATTTAGGTCTGACCAAGTGCAGCTCAGAGAAGCAGCTTATGGTTTATGGTTTAGGAGTCAGCAGGTTACATCATGCCGTCATCCCGGAGAGGCCGGGAGCATGATTCAGACGTATGAGTTCTCAGGTATTGATTCAGTGAAAGTAATTCGTTTTACAGAGTCACTCCTCACAGACCACAATGTCACAGACAGGGAGCTGGGGTCACTAACAGCTTCCACATTGTGCAACACAGCGATATTTAATATTGCATTCTCTCTTATGACATCCTCCGGCCACATAGTGCTTACATCCCAATATTCAAGCTCTTTTTTTTTATTGACTCAGCTCCACAGCTCCAGACTAACAGTGTATGCACAATTATGCAACTTGTGGATGGAGAAATTTACTGGAATCTGATGTAATAATTTACAAATACGCCGGTACTAGATGTCACTGACTTTTTCATGTACCCAAAATGATCCCCGAATTGTTTGCTCCTGAACGCATTACATCAGAGGAGCCACATTGTTAATAGGAGATAATAAGAGATACTGGTGTTTCAAGTGCCCATTTGACTGAGCCGAGGGATTAACAGGCGCTGTCAAAGGATCTAGACACTGTTTCAAAGCTGGCTCCATAAAGCTACAATAGGGGAAGCGAAGCATTGTTCAAAGGACTTTTTCGCATAAGCTCCTTTAAGAATTTCCGGGGCAGGTTTAGGACATTTTTGGATGATCAATCTGCGAAGAGCGGGCTTTTGTCCGTCTCTACTGACTGAGGAACAAGAACCGAAATAGTCCAATGAGTTAAAAGTTTGCATTTATTGCCCTGATTCTCCAGGCTGTTTTACACTCCACAGAAGCTCTTTGGTGGCGGTGATGACTGACACAAGATTCGAGAGTGCAGCAGTGTAGAATGCATATGCTACGAGTTTTATCCGAGAAGCTATTTTTAAAACAAATAAATAATAAAATAAAGTGATGAGTTGCATGTGTAAGTACAAGGCAAAGGAGCACATGTTTGCGCTCATTTCTGACCCAGCCTGCCGACGTGGGAAAATGTTTTATCTTGAGACTTGTGCGAGGATGGCTAGTTTCCCTGGAGTGGCGATCTGACTAATTAAAACAACTTGGCTTGAGTAGGCCCAGTCGGAGCCCAGCGCCGCAGATTGACCCCACACAGCCGAGCACCGCAAGAGCCAGCCAGCCCATTATGATCATGTAGTGGAGCTGCAGAAATCCCGGTTGTCTTTATATGTTCAAGCTCGCTGGAGAGCTGTGGTTGGTCATTTGGGTTTTCTCAGACCGGCAAACATTGTGCCACATTATAACTGAGCTCAGCAGTGTTTTATGACATTGTAGCTGTTCAACGCTGCTTTATAAGGCCTATTAAATCTTTTACTGCACATTACCTTGTCCTCTCCAATAAAAAAAAAGTGGAGATAAGAGAAGATCATTAAGCCAAGATAAGGTGTGTTTTCGACTTGACGGCCAATATGTTTCGCTCCGCTGCCTCCAGACTAATAGCAGCGTTGGGGAGAGGGGCGAGACTGCTGGGTGGGCTTATCAACTCCTGTGGTGGCATTGAGTTGTGCCCACACCATTTATCTGCTGTGATTGGTGTGTCCGTCCTGCTGGAGGTCTGCTGTGTCCGTCCTGCTGGAGCCCCGCATAGAGGAGAGGCCCGGCACAGCGGGGACACCGGCCACAATGTAGCACGCTTTCACCCACGGGCAGAAAAAAAAAAAAAAAAGAGAGAGAGAGACCCAGGCAGACAATTGTGCACGCTTACTCACACGGAGCACAGAAGGCAACTCCCAAAGCCGTGGGAACAGCTTCCTGCCCGGCAACTCTTTTCTTCAATAACAGCCATCTCATCGTCCTCCCATTCTGATCCCGTTTCTGATCATATGTTGATGTTTCTTTTACCTACTTGGCCACTGAATCCTCAAATCATGGTCGTCTGGGTATGGCAGATGCTCCTAAAATTATGTTTTTCTCTTTCGGTGCTATATATAAAAACAATGAGCAGTCTTCTTACTATAACTCATTGGGGATGTCAGAGAAGACGGCCTAATCCCCCCCCTCCAGAGCCCCGGGGAGGCTTACTGCAGGCCAGTGGCAGATAGAGGGCAGTAAATTTAAAGTGAGTCTTTAGAAAGTGCAACAGTATTATGGAGTTCAGTGAAAGGGGATGCTGGAGAACCCCTGAGGTCTGCATTAACCCTGATGATAAAAGAGCAGACAATTAGTGTGAAACATGTTTTCTCTGCCTTCACTTTGTATGCAAATGTGCTCAGAGGGGTGAAAGTGCCCTTTGACGAAGCCCAGCAGGGGTCCATCAGAAAGAGCATTCAGTGGAGCTCACCGAAAAAGGAAAAAAAAAAAAAAAAAAAAGGGGACTCAAACGCTAAATCTTCAGCTTCCTACCCTGAAAGTTGACTTTCCTCCGAGGCAATGGAAAGTTGCATTTCCCAGGAGCAGGTTCATATGAGTCCACCAGTGGCGTTTTGCTTACTCAACACTCTCGGCGGAGTACGCGAGGGGATTGGTGTAAAGTGAGAGAGCTCTCAATTTAGGTATTTCCCAGCTCGAACTAATGTGTCAGCACATTGACAGGGAGAGCAGAGAAAACCACACTGATAATGAGGAGCTCCAAAGAAACAACGCACATATGCAAACTGTTGTTACAAGCATTCCTAAAATACTTTCAGAGGGTCGTACAACCTTGCAGCTTCAAACTCAGCAACCTGCAAAAAAAACAAACAAACAAACAAAATAAAATCACGCCTGTCTGCTTGTCTGCTGCAGTTTATCAGATCAGTTAGACTGAAGTGATACTAGTGTACCCAGAATAGGTCCTCCAGCATGTCAGCAGTGTTAATGTGCTCTCCTCTCTATTCTGGAGATTGAAGATTTAATTTGCCGCAATAATCCCCTGGGCTTTTGCTAGAGGTAATTTGTCAAACCGCTTCACTTATTACAGCACTTTGGAAACTCGGAGACTTAAAGAGGGCATTCTTGTTGTTCACTCCATTATATCCCCTGGTGTTGTTGACTTCCTCATCGCTCTCTTTTGTAGTGTCTTCAGAGAGAATCCATTGTTTCCTGTCTCTCTCGTTTTCTCCACCGCAGAGACTCCTTGACAGCCAGTCAGAGTAACTTTGAAACACTCCAATCTGCCTCAGCCATCTCTCTCTGCTTTGTTTCTTTGAAGTCTTGTTTGCTTTTGCTGATCCTCTCAGACCAGCACACCCCTGTGGTGGGATTACCCATGTGGTTGCGCCAACCACTTTGCAATTCGGAAACATACCATGGATGCAGAAAATGGATTTCTGCGCCAATATATATACATTAAAAAAAATGCAGCGCTTATATAATGTATTCTTATTTATTTTAGCATGTATCACTCTGATGATTTATTTGATCACTTTCACAGGGACGGCGCCCGGGGAGGAAAAAGTTCAGCCTGATTAGTTTAGTGTGGTTGGCTTGTTTTTCTCCAACACCACCACCCTGATAAAAAAGTGCTTGCCGGTTCTATAAACAACTGACAGTCAGAATTGTTATGTGTTAATGCAAGGCTGACAGTTGTGTGAGGGAAGCCAGAACGGCTCACACACTATTCCGCCTCCTCCTCTTAGCTTCAAACTGGGCCTGTCTCCATCAGACAGCCAGGTGGCCTTGAGTCCTGCACACTGACAGTAATAATGGAGGATGGGAAAAAAAAGGCTCCCTCTGCACTATCATTGCTGTCAGGAATGCGGTGGAGATATTGGACGTTGTTCAACTCTATAAGAAGCCCCCGAGTGCAGAGCGTGATCACGACTTTCACACGCAAGATAAGGATGGCTCGCCAACGGCCTCCATAAAGATCCTTTCCCTTTTGATTCATGTCTGGAACTTGTCTCACGGTAACTCGGTCAGATTACTCTGAGTGGCTGCATACCACCACCTCTCATCTTGTCTTGGAGAAGAGGATTGATTCCCACAATAGCGCGCCCTTACCGAGCTCAGCCCCTCTCAGTGCGACGGCATAAGATTAGAAATGGTCGTGACATTAGATGATGCTGAGGCTTGCGATGGGGCATTCCCTTGTCGCAGGGGGCTGATGAGCTGAAGCAAAGATGCTGATTATAGTCAGTCAAGCAGAATACTGCAGGATACAAGTGTCTTGTTCGAGTTTTTCCTGCACCAGACGTGCTCCTTGTTTTGGTTAGCTCGTCGCTGAGTGCATCGTTCAAAGCACAAGCCACATGCAGTGGCGTTGTAAATTCCTACCTTTGAACCTGCTTCCTGATAGCAGCAAAGGTAAACAACACACATGCTTTGAAACGCTGTCTCCCCCAGCAGCCAGTTTAATGGACACACCTGACTGCCCAGCAGACATAACACAGAGAAATTACACAACACGTCGCATTTTGGATTAATGTCTGTCTGCAGGTTGTGGTGGGGGCGATTTATCTTGCACCTCTGCTGCAGGAAAATGCATACACAGCATGGGAAGTGGCCGGTGCCTTAGAAACAGCCGGAGAGTGATGCAGTCACTATTGGCTTCAGGGTCAGGAGTTTAACCTACACGATCTCTGTCCTCCTCCTGCACACCTCTCTCTCCCCTCCTGATTCCATCTAATCCCCTCTTTCCTCCTCTCACTCCTACCTCTCTTGCTCTCGCGCTCTCTCTTGCTTTGTCTAATTCTCTTCACCGTCTCCCTCTCTGCCTCTCCCCCGTTATCTTCCCAGCTCTGCACTGTTCTCCTGTGTGTTTTAAAGGACGGGTTAGAGGGCACAGGATGTTTATGTGTTTCCCACTGTGTGCTCAAACATCATTACAGATCTATTTTTAGTAAACTAATTATCAGTAGAAACTCTTCAAAACGCAAACTCCCTGGTCCACAGTATTGTGTTACAATTTCGAAATACATTTGCAGCTCACTTAGAGGCTAGTCGCTCCATTCTTTCTATCAACGTCAGAGTAAAGCAATTTATTTAATATCATGAACTAAAATAGAATCGCGCAGAATCTGCAGCTGGGCAAAAGTCACCACAGTTCAGTCCAATTCTGTACTGGACCTGAAAGAATATGCACAACTTTTAACCCTCTTGAACTAGATTGATCTGTGCCTTTTGCATGGCTGATTGATAGATGAAGATACACTGAAACATATTGGTTCCAGGCGACATTGTTTATTAAGCAGAACAAATTGTGAAAGCTTGCTACATCTGCTCCCCGAAGGCAACCACCCCCCCTCCCTCCCCTCAGTCAGAGATGTTCTCCCATGCTCTATCTCTGCTGAGATGAATAATGCATGTACTTCTCACACAGATTGTTTTGCTCGGGGACTAAGTGGAAAGTTTGATTGGTAGTAAGTTTTTTTGTGTCCCTCGAGGCCCTCGAGGAAGGCCTACAGCGCTCCACTTGTGTGTATCCAAGAGATGCAGAAGATAATTGTAGGGGATTCAGATTAAGTTGTTTGCGTCTCTCATACGCATTACCTTGATTGGGTTTGTGTTTTTTTCAGTGGCCCAGGCTCTCAGAGGGAGGAAAGTGGAATAAATGTGTAGGACTGCAGACCCTCATGGAAAGAAAGGGGAAGCTGCAGTAGTAAGGTGATGAAATTGCTTCAGAAAGAGGGCCTCATATGTGCTTGCATGGCACTAATGAGGTATGGGCGACGCTCACTTCTCCCATAGCCGCTAAAACTCCTCCCAAGGCTCTTACTCTGCAACATCTTGCCAAGACCCTTTTCTGCTTGTTTCCACTACATAAATTGATAAGATGAAAGTGGTTATATTGGAGAAAAGACACTGAAGCCCCTTGTGTTGCACAAGCACATGGTTGGAAAGGATGTTAATCACTTTAATGACATGACTGTTTTATTTAGATTAATTGCTCACCATGACAGCAGAAGGAAAATAACATACATTGATGAGTGAAGAGTGACATTTTCAGGGGACCGGGACCATGTGAGGACTTTGGTATGTGGGAGACTGATGCATGATTTCACATGACATCCCGGTGTATATTTTATTCAGCCACACATATTTTTATGATTTAATTTAGTCTGTTTAAACTTTGATTCTCTCCTCCATACATATACAATGTGGGATTTTATGTAACGGCGGCGGTTTTCTTTGGTGGCTCCTTTTGATGTGGATCAACTAGTTTCCTTAGACACATGAATCATACCATGGCCATCTCCACCACTGACTTCTACTCTCTCTCTCCCTCTCTCTTACTTTCTCTGAGACTAGCCAGCCACCCAGTCAGCCAACAAGGCAGTCAACCAGCCTCTAATGCTCCAGTGTGTTTGGCTTAGTCCTAATCCCCCTTGGCTCACTTTAGCCATTATCCAGTCAGGGCTGCAGTTAACAGGCTATATTATGATCAACCAGAGCCATCCAGAGTCAGGAAGCTATGCAATCATGGGAGTAGACAGATCCTTAGCTGTGCATTCTCTCTTTGGGAATGTGAGGCTTCTCTGAATCTGAGCATTTCACACAAAAAACAATTTATGCTAATGTCACTGCCAAAAATGATGAAATGAGAAGTGCAGTCATAGCCATCAGGCTTGGCATGACATTAAGAAGCATAATACTATCTATTCATGGTTAAACCTTCCTTTGTATAATGTAATCAAGGTGTGGAATATTTCAGTGTGTGGATTGTGAGGTTTGAAAGAGGATTGAGGTCTTAAGGTAGATTAAATGAAGCGGCAAGAGATGAATGTCTTCCTTTAGGGGCTGAATTTAGAACATGTCATGAACTGTGTATTGTGTTCACACGCAATCACAGATGATGGATAGGGCTCCCACTCTGTATACCAATCCCCGTCACTTCAGGTACCCTCTCAGGCTGCATTAATGTAGCTCGCGTTGTCCACAATTGTCGCCCTGATGATGACTGACAAGCTCCGGTCTGCCAGTCTTTTTTAAAACTACTGTGAAGAAACTGCGTCACAGTTAATCTCATCTTTCTGTGTGGCAGCTTGATTTCATTTAAAAGTGATGGCATTAAAAAGAACAGTGGAATTAAGGCTGGGTGATAAATCGATATTATATCAATATCATGATATGAGACTAGATATCCTCTTGGATTTTTAATATTTTAATACTGTGATATGGCATAAGTGTTGTCTTTTCCTGCTTTTGAAGTCAGAATTACAGTAAAGGGATGCAATTTTCTGAACTTAATAGACTGTTCCAGCTGTTCTATTTTTTGGCTCTACCTATTTAGTCATCATATCTACATCACTATTGATTGTTTATCAAAAATCTCTTGTGGGTGAATATCTTCCATAAGCACCAATAGCCATGCCTATAGTATTGTCACAATATTGAAATTAGGGGTGTAACGATCCATTGATCTGGATTGATACATTGATGCAATGATCAATGATCCTATACATTGATGCAAAGTAAATACATCGATCCATGTCATCATCTTTAAGATATGCCTTTATTTTGAAATTTCCACCGCACGTCTGTGTGCTGTGTCATCATTTCCGCCCAAACGCACCTCCTTCCGAAACAGGCAGGTAATGGCCTGCAGCCAAGAAAAAAAGGCAATGAGGATATTTACTCACCTCTCGGGAATAAATTAGCATATCATCTCATAATGATCGCAGGACCCTGAATTTAATTGAATTGAAATCGTATCGTGGCAGACTTTGTGATATCACTATTGTGATTTATACCCCTAATCGATATCAAGGTATTTGTCAAAGATATTTGATTTTGTCCATATCGCCCAGCCTTAAATGGAATACTGAACATAATGCATATACCATGTTGTTGTTTAGGTGGTGCACAGTATCTACAATATAATTGTAATGTCTGTATCTATTTCTCCCCTTAGAGAATTGATGCCCAAGACACTGGAGGGCCAGATGACCATGGAGAAGACGCCCAGCTACTACGTCACCAAGGAGGTCCCTGCACGAATCTACACCATGTCTAAGGACACAAAGTTGATTGTGGTCGTTCGGGATCCTGTCACGCGGGCCATCTCAGATTATACCCAGACCCGCTCCAAGAAGCCCGACATCCCCTCCTTCGAGAGCCTGACCTTTAAGAACGTGACAGCCGGTCTGATTGACACCACGTGGAGCGCCGTTCAGATCGGCATGTACGCCAAGCACCTTGAACGCTGGCTGCAGTACTTCCCCATGGAGCAGCTGCTGTTTGTCAGCGGAGAGCGTCTGATTAGCGACCCTGCGGGAGAGATGGCCCGCGTCCAGGACTTTCTGGGCCTCAGGAGGGTGGTCACTGACAAGCATTTCCACTTCAACCCAGCGAAGGGCTTTCCCTGTCTCAAGAGACCCGAGGGGAACAGCAAGCCCCACTGTCTGGGCAAAACCAAAGGGAGGACCCATCCTAATATTGACCCCGAGGTGGTACAGAGACTAAGGGACTTTTATAAACCCTTTAACAGCAAATTTTACCAGATGACTGGTCACGACTTCGACTGGGACTGAGAGACGAACCACGACCACAGACTCACACTGGTCTCTTGTTTGTGTTTTTTTTCTTTTTCTTTTTCTAATTTTAACACTTTGAAGATATTGTTATATAGTGTATGTACAGTATTTGGTGTATGTGTAAAAAGTACAGAAGTCTATTTTATGATAATTTATTTCTATGATATTAACTCACTAAGCTGCCTACCCATGTTCCTTCATGATCCACCACACATTTTTGTGTTCCAGTTTTAATCCTTATTCAAGCACATTTTGTATTAATTTTACATCACCATCTTATGTTGTAGTTCATGTTATAGGCTACAAAAACATGTTTCTTAAAGCACAATGTTCTGTTACGGGTATTACAAGCATGGCCAGTATCCTTTTTACCATAATAATTTTTTGGCCTCATGTGGATTACCACTTTTTTTTTTTTCAAAACGCTTTTTGCTTCAGCTTATTAGGCTGAAAGTGATCCAACTTTACAAAGAACTGGTAATATCTCCTTAACATTTGCCTGACCCTTGGAGGTCTATGGGCTCACTTAGTCAGGTCGATACAGGCCTCAGCTGATCCAGTGCCACTTGCCAGGTGGATCAATACGGTAATAGCTCCTCATCATGTCAATTAGACCTGACTGATGGCACTGCCTTGATCTCCAGAGCACTGCAATAAAACACGGATCCATCAAGGAATTAATGGGAGTACATTTATAGTTGACCCTTGTTCCAACTTTAAGGTAATACTGTATAATGATATAAAGTTCCACCACATGAGTTTTGACTTAACAACTATTTCTCTCTTTTTTTTTCCTTTTGTAATGGAATGGTGATTAGCATTCAGCAGATGTCTGGGCACAAAACTTGTTTTTTTTTAATCCATTTTCCAAAAAGCTGCTATTTCAGGCTTCACAAGGCCTAATAAATGTTCACTCATAGCTCTCTCCTAATGGATCATGATTTAGATGATTCAGTCACATGCATTGATCTGTTTTGAAATATCTCTCATAGATCATCCTGTACAGCTTTCGTACCATAGGTGATGCTAGACATTGTGATGATGATGCTCGTACTTCCCCCCACGATACATCAGCTGATAGTGTAATAAAACTACTGAGAGGGCAGTTCTTCAGATCTCTGTGTTCCAGTTTCAGTGATGGGCAAAAAGGGAATTTAAGTCTACCTACCTAGGGTCACAGTTCCTTAAGATTCACGTACGGTTGAGTTTTATTCAGCCTTTATAAACATACAGTTGTCAGCGTTTTTACAGAAATCATTCCACGATGATGTATTGCAACTCTGTCAATGTAGAAGCACTATTTTGCCGTATGCGTTGTTTTACAAAGATGATAATGCAGCAGGTTTGACCGAGGAGTTGATTATAAGGGGCAGTCATGTTGTTTCTTTGAAGTAAGAAATAAATATGTTTTACCAAAATTATCATATACTGTCTTTGTCATCTTGTGGTTTACCATAGGGGAAATAAAGTAAACTGCACTGCATTACAAACCCTGGGAGATTTAATTTGGCTCATCATCATTTTGCAGGTTTGTGTTGCTTACTGATGTACTACTCCCACCGTACCTGTATGTCCTGGATCCCTGCAGGCACAGTGAACTGCTGTGTCTAATTCACCATTCTATTTGATATTGAGCTAACCGGCTAATTAGCACAGCGCTCTTAACCTTGTAAACAGTCTTGTGCTGCTGCTGCCAGCTGCAGGGTTTTGTTGCTATGACCCCAGCAAACACACAACAGTAAGTGTCAGGTTACTCATCCCTGGAGAAGTGACAGATTATGAACAACACCGGCATTCCTTGAAGCCCCCGGGTGACACTTGACACTCTGCAATAAGAAGTGAGGTCAGGTTTCCAGCCAGTTTATGTGGATATAAACATGAGATATTTTTTCCTGTTTTCATGCTGAGCTGTGACCTGAAGGACAAGAGGTCGAGGCCTTCTTTGTGCAGCAAGTTGTCATAAAAACTGATTTGGCTCAGTGCTGATTTGGTTTTATTTAGTATTCTGTAAGGAGGCAACATAGGCTGCGTCTGCTCAATGCAACTTGTCCCATCCATCATGCCGTGCATCTCCATCGCGAGAGCAAAGGTTATGGTTTAAGTGAGAAATGAATCATCCCACTCTATTAACAAACAACCTTTATTTAACTTTCTAGCAAAACACCCTCATTTACCTGCCCTGCCTAGGGTGATGAAGCCAGTCTCCCTGGTGGCAGGCTAGCAGTCTGATCACTCAGGAAGCAGCTCCCTCTGCAATTACAGGAATAGAGGAGGGGTGCTGTAATTGCTAGGCTCCCAGCCGGGGAATTGTTGTTAGCACACATCCCTCCAGGCTGTTGTAAGGCAGGCTGCTTTTGTTTGAAGGTTGGGAAAACAGGGAGAATAGACACCTGGCAGCCCTGAGCGCACAAGTGACTTCACACATCTACTTGGCAGCTTCCACCAGGGAATAGAATCAGAGCTGCTGAGCAAAAGTGAAAGAAAATAAAACATCATACAACAGCAGATTGTTTAGTTTAGAGAACAGGTATACGTGAGTTTGGAGTTTGGGTGCAGTCAGCAGGATCAGCTGTAGCCTGATTAAAAATGCATGGTTGTTTCCATATTCTACATTGTAATTCCAGTTTTACCAAGATATCCGTCATGTAACTGAGTGAAATAGGTTTGTATACCCACCACACATACATGGTACGTAGGCCTGTGTGCATTCATTAGCTCAGCCACAAGGGCTCTTCCTTCAATTATTTTTGAGCATAGTGCTGCAAACATTATTGACCTAAAGTAAGCAGACATGCAGACCGATTCAGTAATGGGTAGTCAAAGACGAATGGGTAGAATCACTACATAAAAAGCTGAAGTAGGGAATATTACCAAACGAAAAATGAGATGGAGACCTTGGGGCTCGGGTCTATCATACATTCTTCTCGTAATAGAAAAGAAGGCTTACTGATTGTTGCAGAGTAAAATAGACCCTAACCTCCTCCAAGTACAGGCTGAAAAGAAGCTCAAATTTAGTGTCTTACTTGAACAGGGAGTTTGACGTCATGCGGGTTTCTTTATAAACAGTGCACGGATAAACCTCTATATGTGTATTCTTCATTTGACTGCAGACCTTGTCACTTTCATGTGAACTGAGCAAGCTTTTGATGCAAGGCCTGGCAGCATGTTGATGTGTATTTTGAAGCAGTTCTTTGTTGATTGTTCATGTGTTTGTATTGCTGAAATCATTTTCCATTTGCAAGTCCTATTCTTGGCCAGGGTCCTTTCTGTGCTCCGGTTTCCTCCCACAGTCCAGAGACATGCGCGTCAGGTGAACTGGAGACTCTGAAATTGCTGCTAGGTGTGAATGTGTGAGCGTGTGTGTATATGGACTGGCGGCCTGTCCAGGGTGTTTCCCTGCCTTCCTCCATAGTATGCTGGGATAGGCTCCAGCCCCATCTGCAAACGTGACTAGGATAAGTGTTAATGGAAAATGAATGAATGATGAATGAAAGTCCCATTCTTCAAGAATCAAAAGAGCAGTGAAGGAGAGTGATAGAAGAGTGGCTTAAAAACAGCATTTGCTCTATTTGCTGTTGATTCACTAAGAAAAAGGACAATTGACATGCATCTTCAGCAGCTGGCAAAGACCGAGTCTTGGCAGAGCTAATATCCTTGAAACATACAGTGTCTTCAAAATGAAAAGCAAAGAACAGAGACATTAGCTCTCTCAGGCAAACCTTGTTTCAGAGGCTATCAAGACACTGTCTTCCTCTCTGGCCCTTAATCTTTTATTCTGCATTGTCCAAAGCCTAATCCTAATCCGATAGCAAGGGCAAGCATTAATCTGAATTGGTAGACTTGAGGTTGACGTATATGTGCTGACATGGCTAATCCAAATCTAATCCCCCCTTCCAAAAGGCCCTCATGTTGTCTAAGGACCAACTTGCTTTGAGGATGAGAACTTCAAATAAGACACGGAGAGCAGTTCATGTTTGAAGATGAGGCAGATGTTACTGTAAATTACTAATATGTGCATGAACTCGATTAACACCTCAGGCTTGTCAGGTCAAATCTGAGAGCTGGATTTAATGCTGTCAGATTCTGTTGTGCTACTACTGTGCGTCAGTGCCCCACTGGCAGGATCTAGTCATGTGAATACTGTACTGGATTTGAGAACTACTTGTCATAACACATACCATAACTAAACATTTCCCAACATGTTGTCCTTCTTAAAATAAAGAGATGAGTTTCAGAGGCAGCTGTTTAAATGCAGCCGAGCTATTCACCAACCAAATTCACTTTAGTAAAAAAGGAAAAAAGGTTATTTAACAAAATGTTTCATCTCCCCTTGTGGGTATTGTTTTGTCTGGCTCACTATGTAAAGAAGTAAATCCATTCTAAAACTCAAATCACACAAAATGCCATTTTATGAACCTAAGCAGTTCAGCTAGAATAAAATGAATTACAATCATATCAACTCTGGTAAAAGGGGGATTTTCACTTTCACATTAATGTTGCTCCAGTCTGAGTTTAGTTAATATGAACCTTGCCCCTCCAAGGACATCACATCAAAGCTGTTAATGTAATCAAATCTCTTGCACATAATCTCATGCTGCTTATGCATTAGCATAGCTTATTTATCTTATATGATTGTCAGTGTCTTAAGATGCATTTATTACTGTACAATGCAACTTCGAAATGCACTCGTCTTGACCAGGTGTCTTGAGGACATTTTTTTAAACCTGTAATCTCCTGTTGCAGTTACAGTCAAGTGTCTAGGATAAAGCCTTCTGTTCTTTGTCTTTAAAACACTAAGTCCACATGCACATTGTGCAGAACAGCTGATTTCCCCAATGCTCTAACAAGGCTGTAGTCTTCAGGCTTTGCTCAATGAGATTATTGGGCTTCACATATGGCACTCAATTTGCCCCTTAATCTGAGTTTTAGACTTCAGATTTTTTTCTTTCATCATGTTGCCAACTCTGACTGAGTTGAGCTTTTCATATATAGCTAATTTAAAACAGATTTTGTTATTTCATTATTGACACGGGGCTGAAAACAGCTTACCAATGCACACTGTCCAGAAGACAAGCAGCCGTGGTGATGCTTTGCAGACAGACAGTTGCATCACTACCGGTGAAATCTGCATGTAACCAGAGATTCTCGGGGGAACGATACTAAGGGGGAAGTTCCCTCTCACCAGCAGAGGCAGTTCTGCTGTTAATGTTCATTCTTTCGTCTCCCAACACCATTTACTGCAGTCGCCCGCCTGCCTGGTACCACTATGGGCTCTCCATTAGGCCATGCCGGTCCTCTCCAAATCCCAGTGGCATGCCTTTGTAATGACTCTATCACGCTGCCCCGGCGTGCCCGCTCACCGAGTCTCTAATCGCAAAACCATTATGGCTTACTAATTGTGCCATAGTGCTCAGTGTCTGATCAGCTTCTGTCCATAAAACACTGTTAAAAGCCCCCCAAAATAGCAACGTGCTTGTTTGTCTTGTCTGATTCAACATGCAGATTGAAGGGATGCCGTAAGAGTCGCATGGCCTGTTGAATTGCATAAATCATGCTAGGCTATTGGAAGAAAATCAGCATTAGCCGCTCGCGCCACCTGTGATCTCACCCAGTTCAGACATCTAACATCTGTTCCAGTCTCATCCTGCTTTCTCTGTGATGAGGTGTGTATATTCCCTTACTCTCCATGGACTAATGTCACCTTCATAATCCAAGATTTGGACCTTGTGGGGTGAAGGGGGATGAGGACCCTCAATGGGATTACTGACCGGACTGTCTGCTGTCTGTCTGTAACCTCCAGCAAGGCCATCCAGGGGGATCCGTGTCCTTTAGCTGCTGCTAATCTGGAGTGTAGGACATAGCGCTGGCTGAGCCGTGTAACACTGGCCTCACAGTCAGACAGTTACATTTATCTGTACATATGCATGTAAGAGATAAGGCTATTTTTAAAGCACTGCGTCTGAAAATAGAACGGCTCCTTCTGAGACAAGCCCATATGGCATCATGTTTAATAAAGTTGTGTTGCGAGATGTACTGTTTCGTCACGTGACTGCGGACGGGGATAAGGAGGACAGTTAGTGGGAGTTCGTAATTCAAGGACTCGTCCGCTTCTAACAGCGATCTTGCAGCGAAAACGATGTAGGGCCAACAATATTCATGTGTGCCTTGAGCATCTGAAACACTTAACACTGAGATAATTTCAAGGCTTTCAGGGATTTAATCTGATTTTGCAATTAATTGGTTCGTTAAACTCCTGCTCCTGGGATTAAACGGAAATTAAAGCAATGTCAGAATGGAACAGGGAATTTCCCAAGACGACCCCCCCCAACAGACTCTGTTTATCTCATATCCATACCGCCGCATCGCTTATCTCTCCTTGAATATTTTAGGTTTCTTCTGCCTGCTCTCAGTAGGCTTTCACTTTTAACGCAGACTGCTGGCTGGAATGCAGGGTTTCATTAGGATTTCTCAAGTTTTCTGCTGATTGTTGGTGGCAAGAGGATACAGGGATGCCACAGCAAGTGACCCAACCTAAAACTGTCAATCAACCCTGTCAGCATCCCAGAATGCTCT
Organism: Holocentrus rufus; assembly: GCA_900302615.1. Taxonomy (NCBI): domain Eukaryota; kingdom Metazoa; phylum Chordata; class Actinopteri; order Holocentriformes; family Holocentridae; genus Holocentrus; species Holocentrus rufus. The sequence continues at coordinate 17,223 of OMLF01026161.1, forward strand.
CCTCATCCACTTACTACCATCATGCCTGCCTGTAGCAACTGTGTGAAATTGGACGCCTAGTCATCACCATCTGCCTGTTAGATAATACATAGCACCTATAGTTTCAAAACATACTGAGTGTGACATTGGTCTTATATCACACTCATCATCAGTATGTATTCGGTACAGCGGGTTAAAGGTTCGACGGATAATATTTCTTCATAGTTTTCGTGAAGCATAATATACAGTCAATATCAGGAGGAGTTTCTGAGTTTCTCCTGAGATTTCTGTATTCAAAACCACAGGAGCGGGCCGAGGCTGTGTTTTTGTTGTTGTCTGAAGGCTCCTACCATTCAAGTGTGGTATCTTCCCACACATGTGACGCTCAGCCGCCGGCTCGGCAGCATATTTCAGTGGAAGATGACTATGGGGATAACTGGCACATCTGGTTTAAAAATTTAAAATGTATCTTTGCCAATTAGCACGAATATGCATGAAACTAGTGGATTTTTCAAATGCACTTGGATATGAGTTTCTCTGAACTCACTACCCGTGTCATTATTCACTACCTGAGCTCATTTATTAGAAAATACTAACAAGGTAATAACCAAAGTGGCTTATCTTGCTTATCTTGCCATTTGGCATTGTTTGCACATTTGCCAGTGTGTGATCTAAAAGATGGAGGTTAGTGTTGAGGCGGAAATTACACTTTAAAGGAATTTCACCAGATTGACTGATGTGATATAAATGTTGACAGCCTTCTGTAACACTACACCACTTCTTCATCTTCACTTTCAACCTCTAATTGTGATTCAGGATTCATAACAGGAGGAACCAAATTAATGCCCAACGGATGCCGTTCTTGCTATCGAATTTCATTTCATGTAGCTTGCGAGACATTCCTAATCTGAATGAATTCCGTCCTCAATCTCCCTCCCCCAGCCGCCCTCCATTGGAAGGCGGTAAACATCAAGGTCCCGATTCGTCATGGGCTCTATTGAGTAGAATTCCTTGTGTTGCCATGGTTTCAGGGGTGTGCTGTCATTCATTGTCACCGAGATGATAAACTCTCATCTCTTTTTTTTCCACTGCTCTTATTGGCTTGTTTGAGAATTTAGTTGTAGCTCCGGTGCGAAACACACGGGAATGCAAAACATGTGAGATGATTTCAGAGAGACTATACAAGATGCTAGCCACAGCCTTACCCACATTATGTAAAAAAAAAAAAATCCATTAGTTTATCCAAATCGTGTAACTGCCAAAGGATTATTCTCACCCTATCTCTTCCAATTCAGTGTTTCCCACAAAAAGATCCACCAGAAACACTGGGAATCTGCTCCAGTATCCTCCCTCCTCTTCCTCTTCCTCCCTTCCGTAACCAGCCTCGCTCTGCCTCATACCACATCTTAAAGCCTCGGCAATTATCCTGTAATTATTTCAAAAACGGACTCTCCACCACTTTCCCTTTGATGACTACCATCTAGTCACATTGTGAGACAACAGGCTGAACCCCGGAGCCCAGTTTTCCCAGTCTGTGGGTGTGTACCAGCTGGTCGAAGTTATGGCGAGGAATTATTATAGAACCTCCTCTGATCTTCTCTCTTGCTTCCCTCATTGTTTGATAAAACCACTCTGCCATGACTTCACAGCACAGCTACTGACACATAGCATCTAAAACTTTCCTATTATGTTGAGCATGAATGCTGTAGGAGAGTGTTTTCATTACTGTCTGCAGCATACAGACGTGTAAAGATGTGCTTTTCTCCGATCACCTGTCTGTTACTTCCCTGTCTTAACCCGTTGAGTCTGTTAAGTAATGAGGTGCACCATCAAGAGGTTCGTATTCTGTTTCTGTATTTCAGCCCATGCTGGCGTTTGGGACAGGACGGGAATTAGTTTCACTCCTTATCATGGGAGACAGCTTTATCTGGGTCACCCATATCCCATCTATCCCATCTTTTGTTCCACCGTTGTTCTCTCCCTTCATTTGCCATGTTCTGCTTAACCTGTCACTGGGTGGTACATGTTACACTAAGGCCAATACTGGTGTGGAGGACACAATGTTAGCTTGAGATGAGGTGAGGACACAGATTTGTCGTCAAGGTTTGTTTCAGTCAGATTTCTCCAGTGGCCTGGTATACATGGATTTCAAATTTTTTTTTCCTCATCTGCCACAGCATGTTCAAGAATATATATATAGTTCAGGAGAAAGTAGGCGTGCTTCCCAGTCTTACTTTTGAGTAAGGGTTGACACTGTTTTGACTCAAATACTGCACAGAGAGAGAAGACAAAGTCGAGTACTGTTCTGTCTGACTTTAGCCCCGTTCATTATGTAGCGATACCCATAGGAATTACAGTATATCTTAATGCCTCAGTGTCATTTTATAATAAATCTTACACGCTCAAGTAATGTTTTTCTGCTCTATCCAGATCTGCACTGAAAGACATTTGTCTGCCATTAAATCTGGTGAGGAGTTATGCAGTTTAATTAAAAAACTAAAAGATCATCATCGAGAGCATCTCAAGGACAGACGGATTTCTGCTGCTTCATGAGAGACAAACAAACATGGTGGTGAGTCATTTAGCTAGGTACCTCGCATTGTATCGTGTTTGCATTGCTAATTCAATTCCCTACCAATGACGGCTGAATGATTAAAAGGATTACAGTATAGCAGCCCTTCCAACACTGAGCTGGAGAGTAATTAAGATCTAAGAAGCTAGAAATATCAGCTCCAACAGGGACCTGTTAAACACAGGGCAAGGATGTTTCCTGCATGGAGATGTTTTATGGAGAAGGCTCGCAGACGACCACCCGTTCCATCCTACGCCCCGCCTGACTCTGGCTCGCAGGACTTGGCTTCTGCTGCAGCCCATCCACAGTGCACATTGATCACACTGAGAGGAGGGGATGGGAAAGTATGAAAATGTGGGTGTGCGGTTGATTCGGCTGCACAATACATGTCCTCATTGCTTAAGCGCACACATGCATGCACAAGCACACACACACACACACACACACACACACATTGAACTAGTTAATGTCATCCTATATCTTCAGGGACATTTTCTCCACTACATCCAGCTATTAACTCCAGACAGTTTAGCGTTTTGCGTCCCTCTCTGGTGTGTGGGCCTGGTCGCTTGGTGCAGCAGTTCCACTGACCGATGACCCATGCCTTAGAGGAGTGGGACTTGCTCTATATTAAGAGAGACGAGGCAGACTAATTCAATTATGTCTGCTATGATGCAGTTATTATTATCATTGTAACAACTATATTGGTTTCCAAAAGTAGGCTGCACATGTGGCCACTTTTCATATCCGCTACTCATCAGTAACAATGCTAGATTCCGGTGTCAGAGTGTCAGTAAACTTTGAGATGTATTTATTTTCTCTCCTTTACTCATTCAATTTTATTTTATTTCTAAAATGCAATCGCAGGTCAACATTTCTCAGAGGAAAATTCATCAGAGGAAATCAAACCAGAGACAGACGGGATGTAACCGTGTATTCCTTTGATTGAAAACACTTTTAGGCATTGACAAAAGCGCTTCGATTTTGGCTGCTTTCACTGTCATTCTTGCAAAAGGGTGTAAAATATGTTCACATATCTCTAAAGGCAAATGAAATGACAGGTGCCTCTCATATTAAGAATTCTAAATCTTGTATTGAATGTTTGAATTCACTCAATAATATAGTCTGACTTGTACAATGTACAATTCATTATACAGTATATTTTCAAATAATATCGCTTTCCAGTAGTAGGTTAGCCACAAGTCTCTTAAATTCCTTCCCTATGTTTTGTTTCTTACATTTTTGCCTTAGGACAGACATTCTTCTTTCTTTTCTCACTTAGCTATTAGAACCAGTGGGAAAAAAGAGAGTATTCCCCCACAGCACTGGGATGCTGTTTGGAATTTGCTCTGTGTTGCAGTCTGGTTTTCTCCATCTGCCTCACTCTGTCAGCGCTGCGTGGCTCTATGCAGGCACTGAATTAGGGCTGAGCATGAGTGCATGTGTGGATGTTGGTGTGTGTGGGGGTGTGGGTGGATGGGTGCATGGGTGTAAAGGGTAGAGGGTGTATCCACATGAAGGAAAGGACTAAACTGCACATTAATCAGAAACAAATCATCGAGGCCGCAGGATCAAAGACCTGTCAGCTTTAGAGATGGTTTCATGCCCTGCGAACTTTGAAAAATCGCCTTTAGCTCATCAAGAAGTCAACTTCCACCCAGAGACAGCATGACTAGCTCAGGAGGTTGAGAGGCGCTTTGCTCGATCCTTTCAAAAGACTCTCTCTCTCTCTCTCTCTCTCTCTCTCTCTCTCTTTCCGTCTCTCCCCTCCTCCTGCAACTAATGAACAGACTAAAATAAAGCTCACTATCTGACCTATATTGTAAGAGCCTGGTGTGGAGCAATTAATCTTTCAAAAAGCTTCTTAAGACAGGAAGCAAGTGCACACTACCAATTTCTTAATTTAAACTGAGGGCAGCATAAGGGCTAACATGGCTGCAGTTTTGCTCTGTCTCTCCGTCTCCTGTGCATGACATGAATCCTGCTCAAAGTTCAACAACAGCCTGACGTTCACACAACACATCGCGTTCAGAAATGTTACGAGGTGTGAAGTGTGAATTCATGACACACTGATAAGAAATCCAGGCTGACAGGTTTGCTAAATGCTTACCGTCAAGAAAATAATAGATGCAACTCCAATTTTGGTCATTTTAGTGTTCCAGTGAAGGTTGCATGTTCATATCCACGGTATGTTTCTAGGCAACACATACTCTACCGTCTTGATGCTTTTGTCTTTCCACTTATAGCACAATGTCTAGCAATGTCTATGAGCCAATGTCTAAGTGACCTATTTTTCTTCTTCTTACAGTCAATTTTACTGCAAGGACAGTGAACTAGGTACTCCGCTTTATCCATATTGCTTATCATGTCCAGCGGTGGAGTTGGACAAGGGTTATGTTTTCATTCTACTCCATTTAGGACTAGTTAGGAATGGAAACTTTGGCCAACTTTATAAGACTTTGTGCATGGGAGAGTGGCAGGGTGGGGTGTGGTACGATTAACTTTTGGTGAACATGTGGAACTGGCATGTCTCGACAGTTGCATGATGTTTTGTCAGAGGTATGTGCTTCGTACTTTGATGTTAGTTTGATCCACGCTAGTATACTATGACGTCCAGCAACTAGAAATACAAAAACAATGGCAAAATCGGGCTATATAAGGTCAATAAGACAAGAAAACCCTTTCAAAACAGTTTTATCCAAAATCCATAAAAGAATCCATATAAATAATAATACAGCGATAAATTATAGAAAGCAAGATTGTCAACAGAACAAAGTTGTTTTTCTTAATTCACGTTTGGAGAAAGGATGATTTCACCTGACAGCAGTGACACGCTGCTGGGACACACACCTCTAAAAACTCAAAACAAGTCAGCAACTGCGCAGTTTCAACACACTTGACTTCCATGTGTGCCAACTGACGCTGTCCACAAACATGAAGCCGGGTTGGGACAGGTCTCACTCACCATGCCGTTCAAGTGTCAGCCCTGACCTCATGCAGGCCGTGGCAGGCGCGTTACGACATCCTGCCTTGCAGTGGGGTTGGGCTGCGCTGCGATCAAAGACGCTGAGGGGATCGAGCCACAGCTGTCAGGGTTGGTTGGCTCCACTCACCACTCATCATTACCCGCGGTTGCCGGGGACCCTGAGGACCCTTGTCGGCCCAACATGAGCCCGCTGTGGTCTGGCTGCTCTAGCTGGGTGGGTGTGCGCTCACCAGCAGCCATACGACAGATGCTGAGCGAGGTTGCAGCTTTCAGGTATGTTGTATTTTGTGTTTATGTGAGGTTACAGTATGCAGGTCACATTGTGTATTTTTATATTGGGAATGTTTATGGCGGACGTTTATGGGAAGGTTTTATGATAAATCCCCGTTTAGCTCCCTCCATCATGATAGAGATCGAGTTTAAAAGACTAATCAGACTTTTAAAACCTTTTATAAGACTTTGCGTGCGCATTGGTGTGTGCGTGTGTCTGTAAGTACACACATCTTCAGCATGCATGTGCAAACGGCAGTGTGTTTACATCCGAATGTTTGTGCCTGTGTCGAGGCAGCGTTTTATAGCCAGATCAGATTTACGATGCTCGGTGTGCTCATGGGAAATAGAGGGCAGAGGTAGGAATGTGTGACATACAGTCCTGCCCTTGCATAGTCCTCCTATCACACTCTGTGAATCAATGGGCCTTTTGATGGCCTCTCTGATGGATATGGCACTGGGAACATAAATTATTGCTTTCATCAATACTTTGTGCTATGTTGTCCAGTATGTATTTTTATTTGTGTGTATATAGGAGTTTGTGTCTGTGTTATTGTGCCCACACATATTTCTAAACTGACGACACCATGCATGCACAGGCTGCTGAATATTTTGCAAGCCTGGACTGCAATTAAAAAGTGATGATATGATATGATAAGATATATTTTCAGATCAATCTTGTCCGATCTTTTTTTTTTCTTTTGCCTGTTTAAAAGATACCAGTGTTGCACTGGCCATGTGAGATTTTACACAAAGTCTTAAATATTTTGTGACCCATGATGCCTTGTTAACGGCTTACCTGTTCTTTTGCTCTGCAGCTTTGATACAATCCAGAAAGACCATATGAGGTCAGCACTTGACCACTGCGCTCCACCGTAGAATTAACAGCTAACAAATCCTCATCTCACCCCTCGGTAACCCTAAGCCTCTTCCCATGAATCCTGTTTTTTATGACTCAGAAGTTTAGTGTTGATAAGACTGTTTGCTCCGCCGCTAGTCATTATGTCAAAAGGAGGCTGTGAACTCGGCATACCAAACATGGCGTGAACTTTGGACGTGTCAAAAGCCTCCTCGAGAGCTAGAGATGGAAAAGACTAGTAATATATATTAGCACACTCTAGATGCCGGTGGACTTGTAAAAACAGTCGATACTTGTGTTAAAAACAGATCTAATAGACATTGGAGTTTATGACTCAAAAACATGTTGACATTCACATTCTATTCATTCAGCAAGTGAATGCCTGGGAGAAAGTATAGGTAAGACATAAACAGTAGAGAGTATTGTTCATGTATGTACTATATATATACTACACACAGAAAAGCAGATTTCGTCTCTTAGAAAAGTAGACTTCTGTTAATCAATGGAAGGCATCCAGGTTGTACTTTCTTTATATGCAGCCAGGAAAAGGGTCAAGGCTCTGACACCCATCAATTTCAGCTGCAACCTGAAGAGGAAACTGTCATAAATTTTATCTCTGGCCATGTTTACCGACACTGGAGGAAAAAAGAAAAAGCTCAAAAATAGAGGTGAAGATGTGGAGAGTAGTTTGGAAATAGAGAAAACGTATTTTCTTGTTATCCTGAGGGATCTAAAAGAAGAGGCGGGGTTGGTGGTTGGTTTGTGCCGCACAGTTTTGCTTCTCTTCTTAGATCTTCGCGCTTCTTATTCGTCTTTCCCCTTTCTTACAAGAGGAGACTTTAAACAAATACATCACAAATGAAACGTAAATCATTTTCAGTGGGATTTTGCATCATGCTATGTCAAAATGCATTTGGTAAATTTGGTAAATGTACTTGCAGCAAAAAAGATAAACAAGACATTGTCTGCTGGCATCCTTGTGTGATGGAGGTGACACCGGGCTTCATGCTTGGCTTCACGGGCCAATCAGTAGCCTCTGTGTCTCCAGGGTGAGAGGTTAACTGGCTCATTAGCCGATGCTCTTCACGATAAGGCCAATGATCACCATTGTTTGCTGCTGCCACTCGAGTCTCTCAGATATCCAAAGAATGTGTCTGCCTTTTTGAAGTCTTTGGTTCCAAATGAATGTGCAATCACGCTTATCACGACTGTTTGTTTGTAGGGGAGTTTCATTTGATGTGATCCAGAGCCGTCCCTGTGTTTTGATGCTTTCATAATTAATTCTATTCCTGATGTATGAATAGAACAAATTCTTCTGTTTTCATCAAAGCGCTTTTTGATTCTTTGCACACAAATGCTGTACATAATTTTGCCTGCATAGATCTAATAAAGTAATTTTCCAGTAGCCATTGACATGGCGGGCGGTTATGAGACGCATGGCAGCTGCACAGAGGGTGCGTCTGTTTTTAAGAGGCATGTTTTGTTGAAGATATTGAAGTGACTAAGTATTTAAGTATTTTCTTGCTCGACCACAAATCTCCCACCAGACCGAAAGTTTTCCAAAACACGTTTACAGGGTTCATAGCCCTGTGTGGGCCTGCGGCAGTTTTTTTGCCTGCCACGATCTCGAGACGTTGAACGGGGAGGCACTTTTGAATTGACTGGGCTTGTCTCAATTAACTGTTATTTTGACACAAGCCGCACCGCAGAAAGCTGATGTGTTGTTTTATGGGGAGGCTGAGAGTTATTTCTCCAGGGCAATAATAAAAGCTACGATTTTCAACACATCATTTATCTAAGGAGTTGAGAATGAGTGATGGAAATCACACAGATCTTGTTTAATAACTTTGATTGCATGTTCTTGTTGTTTTGTGAAAAGGTGAGATTAATTGGCTTACACAGTGCCCCTTTGTATATAATTATCTTGATTTTGTGCTTCATGTTGCTGCATTTTTTTTTTTTTTAATTAGAGTGGTTATCCAATAATCTATTGATTGAATTGAGGTTATTCAAACAATTAAATCTCTCCCGAGTCCAAATTATAATAGCAATATAACAGCAATATCATTATCCACTGAAAAGATTTGATTTTATTGTCACATGCTTCTCTTCAAACATGTTTCTCTTGTTCTTCTCAGATGATGTATGATGGACTAATAGGATATGCATCCATCTTTCTTCTCCTCTCCATGCAGCCGTGATATCCATGCATGCAGGGGATCACTGAGAATGATTATACACTTCTATTTTCATTACTCACCAACTAAATTAAAATGTAATAAAACCTTCAGAGCAGGCTTGAGCGCGTGCTGCAACACCCGTCTCTGCTTTGCTCAGTCTAGGTAATCATTAGTGATGTGGGTGCTGGTCTGGATTTGCTCAGCGCAGATGTGGACCGATACTTGTGCAGCTGTTTGGGGGTTTTGGGTGGAAGCAGCATGAGGAACGGAGACCAGATAAGGACCAGGTCATCTGATGAGACGATGGAGTCACTGTCAATATTTGCACTATGCAGCCGTTTGGGGGGAACCCACTAACCCTGTCTGAACCTGGGATCTCTGCTCTGAGCCTTCTTTCTCATCCTCTCCCTCTCTCTCTCTCTGTCTCTGAAACTCTTGTCTCAGTTTCTCTGTCTTTTTTCACTCTGTTTTAATGCTCAGAGGTCTGAACCTCGTCACGGACAGGGTTAATGCCGGGATAACAAGGTTCAGACTGAGTGCTTACAACAGGGATTCTCGGATGTTTACAGGTTTATGCCAACAGCTTTAAGAGGTTTGCTGGCTCTCCTGCTGCTTAGATTGTCCAGTCTCTCTCACATCAACAGTCTTAAAACTACCAAAGTCCCAATCTGGAATTCTTGAGAAAATCAATTATAGGTATATACACATAAATTCTTGTAGAGTTAGATTTGCAGATAGGAAATAATCTCTGCTACTTTAGATTCAACCTTACAGGCAAATTTTGCTCCAATAATGATGACAAAGAAGAGTAAATGTACACAAATCATTTCAAAACCTGTTTAGCATTCCTTTTAAGCTGTTACATTCTGCCAGTCATCATCTATGCCAATCAGTTTGAGAGTGAAAGAACAAATCGAAGCCACTGAAGGAAACACTAACATTTGTGGGGATGTCGGCATAGCAACAGCAAATGATGACCTACCTTTCACATAAAACCTTGAGGCTCCCATGCAACAGAAAAAAAGACAGATTGCACTCAGCCATTTTTCATTGAGGACAAATGATGATGAATGGATACAAGCTCAACCTGGCTGGTGGAGGACCGGTGTCGAGGAAGAAGAGCGAGTGAGGAAGTGGGATATCGCGTCTAATCTCAGGTTGCAGGTGACCCACGGGACATTACTGCTGAGGAAGCGGCACACCAGGGGCCACAGGGCCTCACAGAGAGAGATAAGGAAGTCATCCTGACATGCACGCCGGCTATCTGTTTGAGCAGAGACGAGTCTGAGCTGATAGCTTCTGGAGTGGTCACAACCTCTAGACCTACCTGTGTGTGTGTGTCTGTGTATGTGTGTATTTTTGAGTATGTGAGGCTTTTGGCTAGTTGAAGGAACAGTCTCAGCCAACGTTTCTCTGTGGCGCTGGGTGTGGAGTGTTTGCTGAGGGCGTAATGCAAGCCTTCATTAATCCAGACTTCAGCGGCCACCAGGACTCTGATCATCAGTCACCCGAGAAGGGCAGAGACGATGGGAAGACAAACACAGACACCCATTACCCACCCCTACACCTCGGCCGGTCTCAACTCCCCATCCACTCTCAAATCCTCTGGGAAGGCTGAGGCCACTGGCCAGGGTCAGTGAGGTTTAAATAACACAGCTACTTCTGTCTGACCCCTGATTAGACCACAACAGCCATTCTTCATCTGATCTGCTAGCAGATAGCAGACATCACATCGGCCACTCAGAGCCATTCAACACAGTAAAAATGACTTACTGTGATCAAATCATGTGTAATTATCTTGTCTATATGGTCCCTTTTAAAGTTATAGTACAAAACTTTTAATTAATATTTGTTGCGTTCAATTTAATGTCAAAATGATGATTAGGCCTATTACATAACTGCCTGCATTTTGCATTAGCGCAGATGTTGCATAGCTGGAATCAACAACAGTAACTTCTGCATTGCAACAGGTTACAGCTTTCGGTGCATGGCCTTACCCAGAATTCCAGCCAATCACAGCTCTGTCAGTCTGGGTCATGCTGTTACACACCCTGACCCTACAATGGGTCACCTCAGCGGCCATCAAAGTTCTGTTATTAACAACATTCAGTGCTTACCATCTTCTTCTCATCCCTTTCATTGAATCCTCACCTCCAAATTTCTATTTGTTCAATCAGCCTTTGTTATCTGTTAGAGGTGGGGGGTTTATCAGTTATTTATAACGGTTTTAACTGCACTATTGTCTATCTGGGTGTTTTCTCATCTTTTGAACTTCTGAGTTTCATTATCAAGGGAAGATTCCAGATCCTTTGTATTGTTATCCTCCAAAATCTGTTAAAGTGTTCCTAGAGGGATTTTCAGAACTCCTCTGTACTGCCATGGGAGATTTTAGCATACATGTTTGGTGTGCAAATTTTCTTTCTGGTGGATATCTGAAAGTATATGTGACTTAAACAGGGAGTGTCAAATAGCTGATTGGAGGTGGAGGCTCTACTTGCTGTCCACCATGTGGCATTTAAAGACTTAATGAGAACTTTAAACACAGAGTTAAAGAATGCCAGAGCACAGGATTTCACTGAATTAAAAGAAAAAAAATGTCGTAACCCAGTCCTTTTTACTGTCATTCGCCAAACCACAGAAGCAAACCGGCATTGACCCCACCCCTGAAAAATGTTCAGAATTTTTTACTTCTTTGCAAACATAGTCTCTGACATTGGAAAAAATATCTGCCCTCTGATATAGAATCTATCACAGACTGTTTTCAGTTTTTTGACATTATTAACACTGATATTCTCACTGAAATTATGTCTTATATGAAGCCTTCACCACATTCCCTTGACATTTTACTTGTGAGATTTCTCAAAAAGGTCTGTGAATGTACCAATACATCTATCTATATTGATGCATCACTGCTGACTGGTACTGTACCAGCCTATTTTAAAACTACTGGATGGGCATTTCGGGTTCTGTTTTAAACTAGTTTTATTCTTATTTTACAAATAAGTCTTTTGGAGTTGTTATTTGGGACTCGATGTCATCCAGTGTGAACATGACCTGCGGGATTCCACAGGGGCCTGTCCTTGGGTCACTCCTATTCTCTGTGCATATATTACCACCAGGACATGTCATTCGAAGACATAGTGTTAGTTTTCATTCACACGCTGATGATACACAATTGTACCTTTCCCTTGACTCAGATGATTCAGAACAGATAAACAGATTGCATGACGGCCTGCTTGGAATTCAAAACTGGATGTCACAAAAATTTTCACAGACACATCAGAAGTCATCATCATTTGCTCAGACTCTAATACTCAAATATCATCTAGGACAAGCATCTAGGACGATCAGGTCCAAACGTAACTTGATACAGTACAAATCTTGCCGTCACCTCTGATAATCATCTCAGCTTTGACAAATATATTAAAACAGTCATCCAGTCTTGTTTCAGGAGAATTTCTCTTGAAAAAAGTTCATTTCTTTCCTGTAAAATCTTTGAAGCTGTCATTGATGCCTTCATTTCATCACAGTTACATCACTGAAAGTCCGTATACACCTCTTTAAACCTGCAGAACCTTCACAGATCACAGCTTGTCCAAAACGTTGCCAGTAAGTTTCACTTTTGGTATTAGTCTCTTTTATTATTTCATTTTATTAAATTGATACATTGTATCTTTCACTCATGATTATTTTATTTTATTGTGTTAAGCACTTTGTAAGCTTGTTTTGAAAAGTGCTATATAAATGAATAAATGAAATACTACAGGTTTAAGTGACAGGCTGTGTAAATTGCAACTTTCTGGGGACACATCATAATAATACTTAGCATCCAACATTTTAATATTCACACTGTCGGTTTTTGGTCTGTGCTATACTTTGAATTAAGAATGCCAAAATTGACGTGTCCTGAATTCTTTTAAACAGTATTGGTTGAATTTATGAGGTATGACTAGCATGGAGCATATGCAGTCAAAACCAGGACACTAAATCTGGGAGTATAGTTTTTGGGCATGGTTAGAGATTTCCCTTCTTCCTGTCACCCTCTGAATCCGCCTTACTGTCAACCATTAAGTCGTTGCCTTGTGCTTAATGGGAGTGCAAGCGAGTTACTTGTGTCACAGTGGAGTCATGTTCTCATATTCACAGACAAAATGACCAAATACATTCATTAGCTTCATTTTGAGGTGATTGTTATTTAATGTATGCACGAAGAGAGGAAGATTTCTTTGAACTCCAAGTGTATCTTGATTTCAGATCATTTTAGTGCCACATTGTGAGTAATAATCCTCATGTGTGAACATGTGCAAGCTTTCACAAGCACTTTCAAATTATCTGCATATTTTCATCTCCAACCCCACTGCGGGAAGCGTATTTCAGGCCCATAAATGGATCAGTAGCCGTGTAACCACTGTTCCATGTTTCCCCACAGTGATGCATCTCGACACTGTCACACTGCTCTCTAATTTGCAGGAGTTCTGTTCAGGCCTGAAAACACCAGAGAATGGCAAGACAGATACTCTTCGACTCACAGTTGTATAATTAAAGGAGAAACATTTGCCTCAATGGCCTCATCACGCTTGCACAGGAACCCTTGTTAGCCACCAGTGCCGGATTATAAGGACTATTTAGCTGGCTAATGTGGCCACACAGCTTTTGTGTGTGTTTGTGTGCACATAGAAACACATAGAAAAGGCATGCATGCGCGCGTGAGCACACACACACATACACACGCACACACACCACATTGACGCACCAAATGTTAGCATGGGTTCCAGCAGTCCTCCATGATATTTATGGAACCTGTTTTGATGTGTTTAAAAATAAAGGCAGTGAATAATTGATTTTTCTCCTTTTTCCATGCAACCACCTCTCCACCATTATATGAATAATCTTACACAGCGACTGAGACTGGTTGAATCTTGCTGCTGGTGCTGAATTATTAATGAACACATTGTTTTGATTAAGTCTCAAGTTACAGGAGGAAGGTTTTGAGTCAGATATTATTCAGCATCACTTGGGATTAAGAGAGCATCAGTTGCAGTGTTTTTAAAACTTTTTTGTTTCCTAATAAGTGAAAAAATAGTCTCCTTTTATTCAAGTCCATATGCATGGTGTGAAGTCTTTCTTTCAACAGTTGGTGCAGTATTTCATCTACTGGCTGTGGAGACTTCACTGGGTGTGGCTAGTTATGAAATCAACAGGGGAATAAGAGTGTTAAATCCCTCTGTCACTCCTGATGGCTGAGTACTGAAGGAGGCTTTGTCTCATCTGTGCCCTGCTCTTTTCTATGCAACTATGCAACACCCAAGAGCGTGCAAGATGGGTAATTTAGTGTATTTGAAGGAGGCCATTATTCATGCTCGTAATTTACCTAGAATGCATTCATACCCTGAGTGCGTGTGTGTGTAGGTGGGTTGTATGTGTGTTTGTGTGCGTGCATGCATCTGTGTGTGTGGCCATGGGGATGTAGTGTTGGTGCTTATGTGTGTGGAGCAGATATATAAAGTGAAAAAGCAAAATCTGCTCCTGTCAACCTCTACCTATATATCTCCATGTGTTCCTCTGAGTTTGCAGCAGGAAGCGGAGTTGGGAGATTCCTGTGCATGGCGGGGGTCTGAGGCGGATGCTAGTGGCAGGATTTAACAGCAGGGGTCAGAGGTCAAAGGTGCCTCCAGGTTCCACATCTGCAACTTTGCCCAGATCCTGTCCCGGCTGCCGTCAAAGCGGGCAGCCAGCCGCACTCTAATGTGTATTAGCAAGACAAAAAGAGAAGACAGGGGCGGGCATAAGATGGGCTTTGATTTCTCAGAGATTTATGGGCGTGATGAAATCAGCTTTGAATACATTCGACTTGCCCATTTTCTCTATCATTTAGCCACATCTGAAGGCTCCGGGGTTTGTTCTGGGAGACAGACACCCAGTATAAAAAGGCAACAAATCTACAGAGAAAAAGGGAGAAGGGCTGTGGCTGCCTCTAAAGTCTTCACATGTCCTATTCAGTGCTCCATCAGCTGGCTGCAGCCCATTATACATACTGCTTCACGGCCATTACTGCATCACTAGAGAAAATCCCAACCTCAGACTTATGGAAATGATACTGATGTGCTCCAGGAATTCCAAGAAGGAATTTAGCAGCCTACATCTGATGTCTTTTGGCTCTTGTTTTGCAACAATTTAATGCAAAGTAGACATGACGTGTCGGTGAAATATCCAGGTCTCAAACAAGTAGTTAAACAGCGGTGATGAATGTACCCAACCACAAAAGTAGGTACCAAGTGGATGGCGATGAGGGTGGCTGCCTCTCAAGCCTCCCAATGACCCCACCCCTCTCCCCCATCCTTCTGCATGTCCTGCAGTAAATACTAAGTGCCCCCCAGTGACCCTCCCAGTGATAAATAACCCTTAAGGTTAACCAGGTTTGAAATGGAGCTGTGTGGCCATTACAGGCCTCCGGAGTTTTCTTGACATCCCCAATATGTTATCAGTATGCCCAGGGGCTTCTGCCAGAGCTGGACTAACTGGGACCTCTTTTGTGTCGGGCACTGATGAAGTTAGGAAGAGTTCCTTCAACCAGCGAACCTGAGAATTGGATTTTAATCATCTGGCTGGAGCATCGGCAGTGCTAATGAGGTGTTTTTTTTAATGTGTAGGATGTGTAGGATGTGATGTACTTGTGCATGTGTGTGTGTGTGTATGTGTGTTTCATATAGCAGTGGATGTGAGCTTATGTAAACACCTGCTATGTGTATGTTACTTCGAGAGATTTGTGTGTGTGTGTGTGTGTGTGTGTGTGTGTGTGCATGCGCGCACATATATATGGCCGTGAATATGAATATTAATGTATGTTAGAGTGCATGTTTACATGTGTTTTTCTGCATACATATAGAGGTATGCACAGACATATGTTTGTGCACAGACGGTGTTGATTAGTATGTGAACTAATGCTAATTACACCTTGGCACCCATTTGCTAGCTAAAAAGAGGATTCCACCAGGAGGGATCGTGTGGTGTTTATGTTCCATGGCTGCTGGTATTGTCTCTACATACGTCGGTCTGGAGAATGTCTGATTCTCAAGAAGAAGTGACTCGTTTGGGGTCAAACATTCATATTAAAGCATCAATAGTTCTGCATTATTCCCCATCTACATCTTGATGAGGTAAACACAATTGTATACACAGAGGTGTTGAATGTATCAAACTCTTTTTCTAGTCATAACAAAGCATCGATCAATCAGCTTTTATTCCATTTATATTGAATTTCTATGAAGCAAAGTGGTTTAAGGTGTACTTCTCTGGCACATCATTTCAGGGAAATTGCTACTGGTGTTTAACAGAACATACTTTCTCAGCTACCATATGGTCCTGACACCCTAAAATGATTCCATATAAAACCATGTCAAATACTTCATTATTTTTTTTGCAAAAAATGAGTCAACTGCTGTTCAGATTCAGATAGTCAGCACATCAAACTGATTACATTTCACTGAGTAAGATGACTGTCAGAATTTTTTTTTCTTTCAGTTTGAACACTGTATTATTCCATGAACTTTGAACTGTTTCTGATGTGAATAAAGTACATCCTAAACTCCTTTTGATCAAAGGCAGAATCCTTTTTCAATAATCCACTGTAGTGACAACTTCTGCGAGGGGCATACTGTATATGGGAGGATTAGTGTCATGATACACCAGAATTTAACAGGAACTAAAACGGGCGATTGTATCACCCTCAGTATGGGTGCTATAGGCCTACCATGCCAGTTCTATATACCATATGTCTCAAGTAGCAGCCTATACGTAGTTGGTTCATTTTTGCTGGATGAAAAATACCTGCTGGTTTAAAATAATAAATAAAAAACACCCACGGATTGTAGTGACAAGACAGCAAAAATGTGGAGCTGTCGCCACCTAGTGGAAATTCAAGAAATTAGATGCTTCAATATTTCCCTCATTTCATGGACTTTCCAGGCTGCTTTGTTGTTTTGTTTTGCTGCTATAAATCTAACTTACTGAGTTGAAATAGATTATAGATTATTGTAGTTTAAAGCAAAATGATATGAGTATAGGTATGAACCAAAAGTACTCCAGGTGTTCAACAGGTTGGTTGCAGAGATATAAGAGCTCAAGGAAAGGGAAAAGAAGGAAAGGAAAGGAAAATATGTTTGAGAAAAGGACACATTAATGCAAGGTGGTCAAGTAACATGCTTCAAATAATAATCATACCTTTAGCTCTGATTTTCACTAATTTCGGTCATTTGATTTATTTTCTAGGAGGGCAGGGAGGGCAGAATGCATCTGTTCTGCTCTTTTGCCGGCTGGAGAAGGAAGACGACATTATCACACTGGAGCACAGCGTCTTCTGCCACCCAATACCCATCCCTACACCTTCCTAACTTACTTTAAACCACAGCTTTGCCTGGATGACTAATACGCTGTAAATGCCAGCGCTGGACTGAACAGATGACTAGGACTGAGCATGTGTCTGATTCACAGAACAGCCATGACCTGTCTGATCAGAATGCAGGATTCTTAATTAAACTGGCATCAAAGCATGGGCAAGCATATTTTCATGCCATCAGAACGTTCTGTTTATAAGTCATCTGATACGTACAGCAGTGAGAATCTGTCTGGGAAACTTGTTAGGCTGAAGAGAGATCTCTGTGTTCGCCGAAAAGCTAAACTATCCTGCGTCGTGGCCTGGTGAGCAACACACGTCTGCTTTTTGTATTGATTTTTTATTTGCTTTTACTCCTAGAAATGCTGTTGAGACATTTTTTCCCCCCAACCACATTTCTGCTGAGGCATTAGCGTCTGCGCAGGATGCCAAGTTTCCAGCATTTTGATAGGCACGTCCTCAAGTTGCAGCCAGACGGCGGTGTCTGTGTGTTCAAAGAAATATGTTTGTTTACAGTTTCTATGCCAGGAAATAAACAGACATAAAGTGGGGTTCAAAAGTCTAAGAAAACTACCAAGAGTTTCTCTGATTCATCATTTATCAAAAAAATGGGCAGGTGATATTTCTCAAACATATGTGTTCACTGATATATCAGAAAGTTTGTTATTATTTTTTGAAAGTCAAATTTTCTCAGTATTTGGTAAAGAATATCCGTCGTGTAGCCTTTATCACAGTTTGTCTGACAATGTCTGTCCACATGTTTTTTTTTTTTTTTTGCAGGGTCCACATTATTCCAGCACTCTTTGTCCCAGAGTGCATGATGTGATGTAACAGTATGTTTCATCATTTTTCCTTTTCAAATGTCACGAAGAGGTTCTGTGGGGGTGAGGTCTGGTGACTCTGCAGGGAAAGCCAAGCAACTCAGCACTTCTCGCTCTTCCTTGGACTTCAAACAGGACTGGCAGAGCCTCAGTGCATGTTTAGGGTCATTATCCTGCTGGAAAGTGAGCCCTTTTCCAGCACACTTTAAAGCCAGAGGGGCTTGGCATTTCTCTGCAAAACAGTGTGGTACTTCTCTTTGGTCAATGTGTAGCTGATCCTGTGCATGTCACCGGCTCCAGAGCAGGCAAAACAAACCCCACATCTGGATATTTCCACCTCCATCTTTGACTGTGCAGTTTATTTTTGCACAGTTGCATTAACCTCGCATGCACACGTCTCCATGTTGGTGTTTTCTTTCGCCGCAATTTGTGTTATCTTTTGTACTGTACTTTTACACGCTACAGTAGGCCTTTGTACAGATGGCTTTGAATCTTGGATGCACATGCTGTTCTGTCTCATAAAGATGTTAGCTAATTTGATTTACTGGTCTTCAGATGCTGTACTTACTAAGTCTGCCTCGTCTTGCTTTGGATGGAAATGAATTCTTTTGTAAAATTCTGTCAAGCGTGTATTTCAGTTTAGCAGCTATTTGGTGCTGCGATGGTTTTTCAGCTCTGAGGAGAACTATTTGGCCCCAAACTGCTCCACTAAGCTCTTTTGATATTGTTACAAAGAGCTGGAAAATAATTTCCAAAGGAAGCGCTTTGTAGCCAACAGTAGCAATAATAATTTAGAAAAGGCTATATCAATTTACCTGGTAACAGCTGTCAAAAAAACAAATCTTATATTAGTATCATATATGTATTAATATTTTAATGAAACACAGCACAACAAAAAAACTGAATGGTATGCAAACAAGATATTCATTTATGTTTTAGATTCATAAG
>OMLF01026164.1:0-19503 GCA_900302615.1 Holocentrus rufus
AAAAAAATAAAACGCGAACACATTGTAAACAGTAGTCGTGCTTTTGTTTTGAAGACAGGATGTGTAAACGTCTTTTCAGCCTTCTTCTAGCTAAAATTACCACCCAAAAACTTATGTGGATATGACAAGTGGTTGCTTCAACTGGCGAACTATACAAACGTAAGTTATACATGTGTTTTTTGGGAGAAACATTTTTCAGAAAATGAATCAGAAAACAATAGCCGGTTGATATTTTCAGTACGACGGTAGTTGGTGGTATTTCTCCGTCCCGTTGTAATTCACCATTAGACAGAAGAAGAAAATGTTGCTGGTGTCACTTCCAGTAAGTGCACAATGGCAGTGTGCCATTTGAGACAACACTACCCTGTCGAAATTCGCGCACTGCGGGAGTTGGTCGTTGGTCACGATAACCCCGCCCCAGGCCCCTGACGTGTACTCGGTGCTTAGCTCTGGCCCAGCAAAGAGTTGGTGCTTGCTAAGCACCAGTTTTTAGCACCTGGAGCCGGTGCTTACGCGGTGTGAACGCAAAGAACCGGTGCTAAGTCAGGCTCTGGCACGGCACTAGCACTAGCACCAGGTCGGTGTGAACACGGTATATTTGTTTTTGGGGAGCTCAAATGTAATTTAGGTTATGGCCAAACGTTCTGAGGTAGACTTACCTTTGATCCAGAGCGCTCCAGTCCCATGACTTCAATTCATTGATACAGCAGACTCATATGACAATTACAAGCAATGCTACTTTTACATGGAGGTAATCAAGTACGACAGGCACCTGCACCTCCACCTCCACCGAGTGTAGTTGGAGCATGTAAAAGGTGAAATTCAGCAAAAGCAATGATGGAAAATTGAAATTTGTAATTCATTTTAAATCAGCCATATTTACTATTTGTGTGCAATTTCCCAGAATTAAGCCTAGGTGATCTGCTGTAAGCTGCTTTAAATGCTTCAGAATGGGCAGGCCATGACATTAGGGTCAAAAATGAAAAGCAAAGTGGAATTTCTTCATCTCCCTATTTTTCTGTGCTGTCGTTATCTTGTGGGCAGCTGCTTTTGGTGCATGTGTGTGTGTGTGTGTGTGTCTGAAAAGAAACCAGAGGAGCTGGACCAGTCACTGTATGCAGGCTGCTGGCTCTGCTGGTGGGAACTGATGAAGGGGGTTAGCAGGATTAACTGTGACATCTGATGCTCCAACACTGATAGTGGGAAAAAGCCTGGGGAAAAACAGTTTATACGCTCCATTACAGAGCTGTAGGAGAAATATTGGATTAGAGAGAGAGTAGCATGAATATGACTTCACTGCCCTTTGTCAGGAAGGCAACAGCTGTTTTTCTATTCCATGGTTTGATATTCTAATTTATGAACTGTATTAATTAGCCTCTAGAGGCGAGCAGTAGGAATTGCAGCCTTAACAGAGATCTCTTCCTACACATTTTTTTTTTGGCACCTTCATCATGATGTGTAACCATTGCCCCAAAATATCAGCCAGTAGGTTGGTGAAGATCTTGCCTGTTCATTCTGTCACAGGGAAGGTGCACCTGGAGACACAGTACTTTCAGAGTAATTGAGAAGAAATGGTTAGAGACAAATTCCTTACCCAGTAGGAAAGAGGAAAGATTAAGTTTGTAAGTGAGGGAGAAAAGCTCAAGGGTATTTTGACTCAGACTCAGACTCTCTGTGTTACGTTTCAGTAAGAAATAGAGGTCAAGGTTAAAATAAGTATTAGGGATGGAATTTTGGAACTAGCGAGCAAATATTAAGGCCAATTGATGTTGTAGTGGTTGAAATCCTTTTACAGTTTCCAGGTCAATATTCCTGCATATGAAGGTGTCATTCATTTGTTATTTCAACCAGGCAGGATTACTGACCATGCACACGGGTCCTGGGACCCTGGACCATAGGCACCCGATCACCAGAGGCCTGCAACCACCAAAGACCCCCAATTATTTCATTGTCTGGTTATTTTGTGCTCATGTATACATCTGAAACACATGCTCATTGAGCAATATGAACATGCATATCAGATAGCTACTTATAGGCAGGGAGGGTTGACAAACAACCAAAGCAGCTGATTACTAGAAACAAGCTGTCTTGATATGAACACCATCATGTATATGCAAATGAGCTACAGATGCCTTACTGATTTGTTTCTAAATGTCATGCACTGTTTTATTGGGAGCATTCTGGTATTAACAGCAGGGCAGGGACAGCAGGGAAGGAAAGTGGAGCCATGGGCTCACAAGTGAGGTCTTACAATGACTTCATGATGATAGTGGAAGGGGGATTAGGGGAATGTGTCTCCATCATGTATCATTTTATTAGCTGCTGGAAACACCGAAAAGAAGCAGTCGAACAAGGATAGAGGGAACAGCAGGTTATGTCTTTGGAACGTGACATGTTAGAAGAGGTGATTGGGTGCAGTTCAAGTAGTAACTTTGACTAAAGGTTTCTTTTGTTTATTTACTCTTAGAGTTTTTGTCAGCAACACGTTATTGACAGCGTTTGAGTCCTACCACTGCGAGCCTTCTGGACCTCCTAGGACTGCCCCTCTTCTGGTTGTAGACTGGCCATGACCAAGAGGGAAGACCTTTCAGCCCATTTCTAAGTCTTGTAATAAAGCTTAGGAGCAGGTTCCTAAACAGTGCCTCCACTCGCAGAGTCTTTCTTCCAGAGTCACTGTCTTTACTACTGGTGTTATGTTATCTGAGTCTGTAGATCAACTGCAGAGCCATGTCTCTAGATCCATGTTAGTACATTCATGGGAATGCATTCATTTTATTGGAGCAACGACAGTAGATGTGTAGTAGATCCACATCAAACACCTCAGACATTTTTACATACAGTATATTTATTCAAGTTATGGCACAAAGAAATGTTTATTGTATTCTATTTATTCACACAGCAGATACTCCCAAGTGTACAGTAGCCTGAAATGTTCAAGTGAACATAATAATAATAATAATAATAATAATGATAATTTGAATCTGAATCACTGCAAAATTTCACTACCGATATTGAGTCAGGCTGCCTGCCTCAAAGTGTAGTAACATTATATTCAACTGGTTTATAATACATTACCATTGAAATAGGCAGGTCTCTTTGTGAAATTTCGTTGTTTGCATAAAAATTATGAATACAGAGATCACTAACAGCACAAACAAAAAGTCTTATTTTCGCTAATTGAAACAAAGCAAACATCAGTGAGCAAACAAATGTATTCTGTATGGCCTCGTGAATTTTGTTTTAATCTCAGTAAAATCTACAGTGTGTGTATTAAGGCAATTCATCTTTAGAGTGCAAGAAATAAAGTAAATAATTTTATCTACATTCATTATACAGTATGTCTGACTGACTAATGTGAATTCTACACTGGAGAGTGACTCTTGTGTGCAAGGAATGACAACACAAAAATGTTTGTGTGGTGTCTGTTCAAATTACACAGTCATGCATAATACATATGAAATCATTAGCAAAACATCTGATCCTTCTTTAAAAAACTGAACAACCACAAACCATCCTTGTTCTGTGGATATTACTTCCGAAACAATATTATTATAGTTCCCACCTTTGGCAAATAATCAGCTCTTGTTGCTGTAATTACACCATAATAATCATGTTCCTGAAGCTCTTTTCCTTTTGAAATATTACCATGCTGAATCAATTAGGCTAATTCACTGAAACAAGCTCAGGATAACCATGGCACGGTTGAGTAAGATCAAGTAAACAGTAAATATGAACTGACTAAAGGTGTTCAAGTCCCAGTTGTGACAACGTTGAAAGCCATGTGAACCCCTTCACGAATTTCTTTCCAAGGCCTTTAAAAAACATATTCTCTTACTGTCCCATTACAGCACTTATGAAATTGGAAAAATGAAATACTATGCCTCTAGTCAATATACAGTGCATATATTTTTCCACTGCAAAAACTATGAGCAATTGTTGCTCATAGATGCTCAATAACAGACCAATGACAGCCCAACAAGGGTTGACAGCCAACAGCTTGGTATGTTGTATATTAAGGTAAATTTGGCTCAGCTGATAAAAAAAGACTTTTTGAGCATTAGGTTGCATTATGTCATGAAAAAAGTTTTACATACTTAAAAAGTTTTTGTAATTAAGGATTAGATACTAAATGTCATGAAAAAAAATAGAAAAAGGCTTTGGTAACGAGTGCATAATAAAGTTGATGCCCACACATAGAGCTGATTGGTTCACTTTGTATCTCAGCAACATGGTGTGCCTCATACCAAATATCACACCAAAGTGACATTCATGGTTGTTTGCAACTGGTTTTCAATACCATGGGCCAAGTTTCTGTAAAGCATGTTATCACAAGATCACCGTATAGGTCAGTGGGACAAAGCTAAACACAAAGATGCGTTCAGCAAAACAAGGCCAAAATGTTTCATTTTCAAAAGGCAATCTTTTTCCTTACTCAAACACCAATAGTTGCATGCAGTTCGACAGAAAAAAACAAGGTCTCTGCTTTCAGGGAAACTTTGTCTTCTGACCAGAGACAAGAAACTGTTCTTCAATTGGTAAGACATAAAGGTGACACCTCATGACCGTTTTCACAAATAATTAATATTTTCATGCTTATTTCATGGAAATTAAATAAGTTAAAGGTTTAAAGGTTAAAGGTTAAAAAATTTGGGTTTTTTATGGGGTTTTTTGCTTCAAGTGCATGTACCCATCTAGATTGCCATGTTTTGAGGCAAACATGATTTATTATGGTGGGCAGTATTAAACTAATATAAATGACTGATGTTTAAATTGTTTGTATGTACCTGGTTTCTCATTTAACACCAGCGTATTTAGAACAGATGGAGTTTTATTGCCTCCAGGGGGCACAGATGAACAACCAGAACACTGTTGCATTTCCCGCTGGTATATTATTTCTTAAAGCCACAGAACTACAATTATATTACAATGGTAACACTTAACATCTCTCTATAAGACCAGTTAGTAGTTTCCTCTGGCCTACTTCCTACTTCACTAAGTCTGTCACTGCCATCAGAGCACCTGGCTTCTGAAAGGCTTTTCAGCAGAAATCGATCATCTCCATCTATTAAGATTATTGGACCAGTAATTCTTTTAAAACACAAACTGCAAAACCTTTGAATTACAGCCTCATGAAATTGAAACAGCCATATTTTGAGCCTTCTGTTGAGTGCACAGCATGTGTGGTTTCAAGCCACTACAAGTCAATAAGGTATGCTTTGTCACTCTTCAAAAAGACACACTGTTCCATGATGGTAACATGAGCACAGCAGCATAGCATTGAAAGTTATTATGTACCAGAGGGGGACGCTATGAACCAACATGGCGAACCAGGGCCTTGGTTCGAGTGTGTGATCACATGCAACCCTCCTGTAGGTGATCTAAAGACTGCTGTTACATTCCACATGACCATGGTTCTCTGCACTTACATCAGGATTTCGTTCACTAAGACAAAATCAGGAAATCGTCGACAATGCTCAGCAACACTTTTTGAAAATAAAGACAGCCTTGTTACCAAGGTACAAAATCAGAACTACTCATGGAAAGAGTGAGATCACTTGAAAATGTAATCTCAATATACTGTATCTATTTCTTCCATCTTAGTAGAATGTGACACAAATGACGTTTTTCCAATATAACAGACATCACAACGTCTCGTAAGAATCACAGTTGGTCATATTAAAGTTGTTACATACAGACAAAGGCAGGCCTCCCTCCCTCTGAGTTGACATATTGGGTCATTTTGATATTTTAAACAGCATCCTGTCTGGAGCTGCTAGTTAGCCAGCTTGAAGGCAAGGGTTAGCTTTAAATTCTCACAAACTACTTGCAGCCAAAGCACTTGAAGATTAAGAAAAGGTATCTTATTTGTTAACAGGACATCTAAAAAGGGCAAGGTGTGTAATTAGCTTGCAGTGTTAGGAAAGTTACTTAAAAATTACACTCCTGTCCTGTCTAGACTGAGTACAAACAGCTCCTTGCTGTCCCACACAGTCTGGTGTTAGCCAGCCTTGGAGGTGGTGTGTGTGTCCCCCAACGGCTTTGCTGACCGGCGTTGCCCAAAAATACACAAAATCAAGGTTTACCTGCATGGCTAAAACATGACAGGCAAAAGAATGAATGTTATATTCTACATATTTGCTGATTTCCTGAAAAATGTATTTGTATGTAACCCATTTGTAATCAACAATATTTTGAGTAATAACTAATTAAAAACATTTTTCTCAGTTGATTACAGGTACACTGGTTTTGTAATTAAACTACATAATGATCTGAAATGTAGCCCATCACTCCCCATCATTTGATATTTGCAACATTTTCAATTTTACTTGTGATACTTAAATTCCATTTGCCACAAGATACATATTACTGTCTGGGAGCGATTCAATACCAATGTTGTCATTTCTGTCTATTGCCATGGTCATAATTACACATTCTGAATATTAACTACACAACCAGCGGGCTGCAGAAAGCACTTCTGTTTGATTACCTGGCTGCTGTACTGAAGGGAGAAAATAAAAATCATGCAATTAATGGGCCTAATTAATGAAATTAATGAAAAAATAAATAAATAAATAAATAAATAAAATAAACAAGCATGACGTGCTGAAAATTAAACCCCATGTTTAACGTGTGAAGGCTGACAGTCCCAGTAGTAACTAATAGCTGATGTGTTGGCATCTTTATATCAAGCACTTACAATTTTTGAGCATAATTTAAATACAGACCATCATCAATATTAGGCTTAATTTTCTGACATTTGAAAGCTCTGTTTGACGAGATGTATGTAATGAGGAGAGGCAACATCACATTTTGTATAAAACTGGCCATTACATAATAGCGTCAAGTGTAACATCCAAAAATGTATTGTCATGTGCTCTCCTGAGCCAAGTCCTTGTCCTTTCTTGTCCGTTGATAGGTACCAATTACATGCTACTTTATGACAGACACAAAACCCATCCAATCCAAGTAATTCTGTACCAGACAAAGCAAGAATACCAATATTTCTCTGGCTGCACCATAACAGATACCCTCCAAGACTGTATCTACATCTGATGTAGGTGGATTGTATTTACACCTGACATTAAAATGCCTTTCTGGTGTTCACATAAAAAATATAATTTCCTTTTCCTTTGTCAAGACCCATTGCCACTTCCTAATACATACATCCTTAAAAAGTGACAGAAAATCTCTGCCAGTATCCATAGAGTCTATTTTGACCAGTATGTTACTATCCAAGCTGCCCGATGTTTGATTTTCATGTGCTTCAGAGTTGGATCCAAGTTTATTTCTGTTTATGCAGCTCCTATACACGGTTTGGAGCCGCACTGCATTCACATTTTTTTGTTAATGTGAATTGGACCCACTTTACATTTACATTTTTTACACTTTTTATTGTTTCCGAATGCACTGCTGCTTCACCTCAGGAGGTGAACAACAGTTCATCTTCTAAGGTGAACTCCAGTTCCTTTGTCTTCTCATATATGTAAAGATGGTTATGGAGATGTTAGACAGGAAACAGCAGTGCAATGCAATTGTAACTACAGATTCTGTTCATCTTTGCAAAACTAGGCACAGCCATGCAGATTGCAAGCAAACTGGTTATGACGACGTAGTAGTTTTATTTGCTTGTTTTATGGAAACGCAGGTTGTTTAAAGCTAATAGAGCATAGCTACCAGTTATATGGCTGATGAGTCTTCCTCTTTACTTTTGCTGAAGTACAAAGTGCTGCTAGAGGAAACTGCGCCATCAAATGCATCCACGCACTGATCAAACACACTGTTTGGATACACATACTCATGATCAGAGAGAGGGAGGCTGTTGAGATCAATAGTGGGAGCTCCTGGGATTCCACCTTCCATCATTTGCATTTTATCTTCTCTTTATCCTTTGCAGATGCAAGCTGCAGCAAAACACAAGCTGCCGCAGCTCATGGCAGCAACATAGCAGAAAAGAAAAACATGATTTGAATCAATGAGTACAAACAAGTTCCAGATAATCTCATCTTAGTGGCGTTTTATTTATTTTCAGCTTAGGGTGGACAAAGTATTTTCAGTATTAATACCTTGGTCACATCTTGCAAAGGCTTTACTTCCAAAGTTAGAAGTTAGTAAGTTAGTAAAATTGATTCAAATCAGGCTGTATGTTATTCAACAGTGTGAAGTTTTTTGGTTTAATGATATCTCAATAAACTTTACAATTATCATTTGAATGGGAGGCACCATTAAACCAACTGGGATTTATATATCCGTTACTACTCCACACTGAATGTGCATAATAGTTGTGTCAGTGTAAACTGTAAATGGTGGTGAACACACTTCATAGACAGTTGAGACTGGACTGCACATGTGAACAGCAAAATATATTATACATGTGCGCTTTGAGCTCAGGGTAAATCAGAAAAGCTTTTGTTTTTGACTAAACATTTGCATTATGTACACCGCAAGGAGTTAAAAAATTCATATAAACACTGTAACTCTGTAGGACAATGGTTCTGTTAATCAAGAGCCATGCAAGACTAAGGGCAGTGGAGACTAGTGGAGGCTAAACAGTTCAGCAAAGCATCAGCAAAAGGAAGAAAAAGGAAAAATGCATTTGATGATGACCCCAGGAGCTCAACCACTGAAAGAGTTAAATACAAAAATAAGTAAAAAACTAGTTCTGTCCACGCGTCACTCTCACTTTTTAGTCTCTGGTTCTCTTTTCATGGATTCAAATAGCTCCCTCTGTTGGACTGGGGGATGTAGTGCGAGCAGAGATGAGGTGAGAGGTTGTCCTATTGCCCAGCGGCCCTGGCTGCTCTCTGCTGATCCATCATCGATCTAAAGGCAGGAGACATCATGGCTGGGCTCATCGCGGGTGTAAAAGGTCGCAAGGGGTAATGTGCGTTTTTACCAGGAACATAAATGCACTGGAAGTATCTCTGGCCTGTGAAGACAGCAACGGAAGATAAATTGGATGAATGGATGGATGGATAGATACATTGTTTAGAAAGACAGATTGAAGTAAAATGAGGGAATGGATGCAGGCAGGCGACATCTAGGCAGGGGCTGGTTAAAAATAATAGATCTTTCATGGAGATGGAGGATGAGTCCAAGTTGAGCTCCATCTTAGACTGTGAATCTTGGAACACCTCCCTCTCCAAAATAACAAACCTGCTTGTCACATACCTTGCCTTTCTTGGTCTATTTTGTTATTTGTAGTGTATTTTTTCTTATTGTCATGGATAACTGGCCTATGGTGCACATTTTAGGACATCCTCAGACTTCAACTTCAGATAATCAAAGGACAGGATACATACATACACACACACAGACACACACATACTTACATACATACAGACATTCCTGGATTTACAGTAAAATGTCCAGTTGTCCTAGACCCAAGACTTGACTTCTGAAGCCTTTTAGTCTGATGAATGATACCATTTTGTCTGATGTCTGAGGACTGAAGCTGAGGTCTGAAGATGTCCTAAAATGCGCACTGGACTGGCCAAACAGTGACAATAGGATGTCACATTGAAATATTTCCAGCATAGCTACAATACAGTTTGTTGACAATGTTTCAACCCCAAACTGAAACTTCTACACACTTCTGTTTGTATGTATATCTCTTAACTACTCCTGATACCACAAGTGCTTTGGCATATAACTAGTCTACACTTGTCATGTTAATAAAGGCATTCTGATACTGATTCTGCCCTTAACTACCCTACAACTACATAGAGCCAGCGATTTTATCATTTTAAATGTCCATCTGTCCCTGTTGGTGAGCTTCCACCTGCCACCAGTGTTCCTCTTTCAGTTTGCCTGTATTTGGCATCTTTCCTGACGTTCTGCAATGTTCCTCTTCAAACAGTAAATAATTTTGCTCTGATTATTTTGCCTCTGTGGATTTCTTTAATAAGTAAATGTGTCAATAGAGATGCTGAGTTTTTGGGCCCTATTTTTGTAGAGGCACAAAGCGAGGCCAGTCTCTGGCACAGTGGAATTTTGGTGAGGCTCAGTGAGGGTTTCTCCTTGCCTGGGTGCGTCTGGTATTTTGGTAACGCGCTGTGCGCCAAGGTGAGAGGAGAGGCGCAACAGAGGGTGTGTTTTCATAAATCTCCTGGCGCACTGGAATTTGGGTGCCATGGATGAGCGCGAATTGGTAAACGGCGCACCGCACCAAGGCGGAGTGTTATTTTTTTCACTTAAGTTGGAGGAGGCGCTTCCAACTACTCATCTAAGAAATCACAAAATCCCACTTTATGAATCTCTCATGATGGAACACTATTTCACTATATTGTTTATGCATATTGACACTCATACTGACATGTGGCAGTGGTTAAATGATTATATTGACAAAAGCATCATGGCACACGGAGAAAAATAAAATCATACCCATACACATTCAACCCTACTAAAGTTGTTTATCACTTGGAGTGTTGGAGACACACATATGAGACACATATATGAGGGTGAAATTTTGAATTAAATTTTTTAAATATTCGCCATTGAACACAGTGCAGATAACCAACTTAAACACAATAAGGTAAATAGTGTAATTTAGAAAATAACCAAATATATGTCATACATATGGCTTGGAAATTAGCAATAAATGAATATATTGTTTATTCTATTTTGTGGAGGAGAGAATGCGATCATAATGGCGTTTTATTCTCTGAAATTAATTTACAAGGCTAATATTTATTTATAGATGAAAGGGACAAAAAAGGGGGAGAAATTGTTTACAGATTTACTCTTCCTGTTCCCAGGTTAGGTTTACGGTCAGAGTCCCCTGTTCACCAATATACCAAATGTGCATCGTTACGCCCCCTGCACACAGGGCATTTAACCGCGATTTGTGCAGTGTGCCAAGGTGCACGAAAATAGGACCCTTTATCTCTAATTATATATTATACTTTTATGTTCAAAACTGATTATTTGACTTAATCCTGTCTTTATCCTATTCTACACCCTAGTCAGTGATGGGGATTATTACAATTTGATTTCATGTAATGCCATCTAGTGAATGAATGGATTTCAGCCACTCTTACCTGGTTTCTTCTTGTCTGTGGTATTGTCGTCAGTCTGGGGCTCTTCTGTAGGGAGTAGAAAAGAGATTTTGGCAGTGTGTGTGTGTGTGTGTGTATGTGTGTGTGTGTGTGTGTGTTTGTGTGTGTGTAAGACAGAGACACAGACAAGACACAGCGAAAGAGTGCATTTATGCATGGCGGACAGAAAAACACACTAGAACACAACACATACAGTGTGTCAAGAGGGAGGAAAATGTTAATGTTCATTAGTACCTCCTGTTATGATTTATGAAG
This sequence comes from Holocentrus rufus, assembly GCA_900302615.1. NCBI lineage: Eukaryota > Metazoa > Chordata > Actinopteri > Holocentriformes > Holocentridae > Holocentrus > Holocentrus rufus. The sequence continues at coordinate 11,310 of OMLF01026164.1, forward strand.
AGAGTATCAGTATTTCACCATGGGGCACCCCCCCTCAAAATCAGGAGTGCTAGTGCATTATTTCTCTCTCTCCTGCCAGGAGAGAAAGGTTCAGAATATGATGGCTTCACTGCCTCAACTTTTGCACCAGTGAGTGACATTGTTATAATTTTTACCCCTCCAAAAACACTATTAAGTAAATTTTAAGTAAATATTAAGTAGTTTCTACATCAACATCAATCATGTCTTCTCAAACAAAGATATTAGAATTTTCAGACTAGCACTGATATAAGCTAAAACATCACCCAACAGTGAGGGAGCTGCATGTTGCAGGCTCACTGTTAGCAATGGCTACAAGGTCTACCATCTGGAATAATTTTAAAATTTCTTCAGATGACTCCCAAAAAGCAGAGTCCAAGATATGCCAAAGGAAACTATCATTTCACAACTTCAGTTTGACAAATCACTAAAAAACTGTGTGTGTGTGTGTGTGTGTGTGTGTGTGTGTGTGTGTGTGTGGTAGTGCCATTTCATGGCTTGCATTAACATATGTTCTCTTTTCCGATTCTGTTAGTAGGACTTGCTAGCAAAGTAACGTTATTTTAGGTTACCAAGCATGACAAACTAATTTAATATTCATCTATATATGATATGATAGAGGTGACCTTCAAATATGTCTCTATATTGATGAAACAGGGGATAGGATAGTTATTTCTCTATTAGCGGTAAATGGGAGTTCTCATCTCTAGGAGGAAGTTTGATCATTTTAAAGGTTCTAAGTAGTAATAGTACAAATAGTAGTGATATGTTCTGTTGATGCCATTTATATGATTGTACAACTCCCCATCATAATCCTGACTGAAGGACTTATTTCAACTTATTTAACTCTAAACCCTGCCTGTTTTTCTCAATTGATGACTAAAACCGAGAGCTAACAGGACTGTACATATAGCCAGTAAGACAGTGTATGTAGAAACTGTATCACACAAGTATACGGAAGTGTATGCCAGAGTGCAACACACCATGCAGAGAGTGAGGACCAGTGGGGACCGTGACAGTGTGACAGTGGTGATGCCACGAGGCCAACATGAGTCTGTGATTGTTATAAAAGTGTTCTTGTAAAAATCTATTTCAATAAAAGCAAAAAAGAAAAAAAAAAGTTTTTTCCTACAAGACAGGTGCTGTCACATCTAGCATGTGACGAGTGATTTATCCAAACTTTGGAGCATTTACTCAGGTCATTTGACCAAGTGAGAATAATGCCGCCTGAATTTGAAGATGGACGAAAATGTAGGTCTTGGTCTTCTTCCAAGAGATCTGTGGTGTGGTTCTTTAGAAGTGGGAACATAATGCCAAGCAATTCCAGGAAACGACCCCAAAACACAACAATGTTGACATCTGATATCCAGCAGTTCCTCATGCTTGGACAACTTAGCCTGGTCAGAACTGATACTCTCATCCATTTATTTCTTAATATATTCTTAAGTGGTATGAAGACCAGAGAAAGTCAAGCTGTCACTGTGCCAGGTTGGAGACAATGACAGGTTTCCAAAACTCCAATAAACAAGCTGCTTGTGAGTCCATGTGACTTTGCGAGCCCTGGTTTGTCTGACAGTGTGGGCCAGTTAAACCAAATGGAGCACAAATGCAGCGAAGCTAACTTTCCTCTTCTGGTTTGGACAAAGTAATCAAACTGAAAGTATCTTGGAAATGGGAACTACTGGGTCAGATTCTGACATCAGGAAATTGGGGCAGAGGGAAAGTGTTGAAACTCCACTGGGTAACTCAGTAAGAATGCCAAAATAATAAACCAGATTAATGGATTTTGGTTCATGGATTAAATCAATCCAATAAAGTGTTACTGTTGCTATATTCATCACAGGCCGCAGCCTCTGCAAATAGCTCAAGGCTGCCAAAAGGCCTCTCTAATCTCATCCTAATTAGCTCATTAAATTCTACTCATTCTTATTCCTAATGTCATTAAAGTGAATGTTTCTTCATACTAAGTTATCCAGTGGAGAGACACTAAGAGGTAACCGTATACCTTAGGCCTTAAAGGAAGCTCTTTTTCCATTCTCTATGAACAACAAGCATAGGTGGGCATATGGTTAAAGTTTGCAAATCAAACAGTAAGGCCAACGTTACATGGGAAACTTTTCCATGCAACTGTGTTCATGTGCATCTGAGTTTCATCGGAGTTGCTATTAACTGAAAAGTTTCATGAGACTAAGCCGCATCAAGCTGAAACTGAACGTTTTGCAACAAGGTTCATGTAACAACCACCGAGAAAGTAGTTTTATGTCACATGACAGACAGACTTTTGCCACTGAAATTGAGCTTGAACAAATACATTTGTGTTATTGAATATTCTGAAGGTTAGTCAATTTCATGTAATTAGCCCTTTTGTTTTCATAGAATATTTGTCAACTGTGTTTATTACCACAGAACAAGAATTAATGGATATGATGGACAGTTAGTTTCATACTGTATTGGTAATGGTAGCTATCAGGTCTACTGTATGTGAGTATGAATGTATTTTCATCTCAGCTAGATGGAAAAGGAAAGAGAATAAGCTTATGAATGTTATATTTTCATGTTTTTCATATTATTCTTATTAATGTCAGTGGTTGTTGCACTTAGTATTGATTGCATTTGATATGTTTAGCGTTAGTTTCATAAACTTTATGTAACTTGCAACTCATAAATGTGACCAAGTTGCATGAAAATGTGCCATGTGTAACATCGGCCTACACACCACTCTCTGTAAAGTACTTCAGTAATATTTTACCAGACCTTTAGATTACTGGAGACCCTTTTTCATAATTCATATTCATACTATGAACAACAGAAATTTTGGTTTAAAAACAGTGACTGTAATGGCTTTCATACTCACTGGCTTGTGGTGGCTGTTTCTCTTCTTTTTCTAATATGAGAGAGAGAAAAATAAAAGGAGAAAAGGAGATGGGATAGTCAGGCTGACATTAAAAGTAGAAAGCACATAATGTACTTTGTAAGTCTGAATTCATACCGTGAGCCTCCTTGACAGTTTTCTTCTCACCCTTCTCAGCTTTGCCTGTTAGAGGAGAAACAGCCTTATTAGTCTGCCAAACAGCCTTACCTTATTACAATCTACATTTACTATTATTGCTTTTAATTCATTTTATTGACATATGTAAGTAAGTATTGAGCATCCACCACTGTGTTAGTTATTTTATTCGCTGGGAGCTACACACACACTTAAGGCAAGTTCATGCCATTATAGTGTGGCTACTGCACTATGGGATAATATCTGTCTCATAATTCTGAGTGCAGGGGGGAAATAAATGAGTTCAGGAAAAGAAGAAAAAAAATTACATAAAATTTTGTAGAAATATGTAATGTTATGCAAAGATTTTTTAATTTTGCATGAAAAAACATATTTCATGCTCAAAATTCTAACAAATACCTGCCATCTATTGGCAGAGGGCTACCTTACTTGGAGCATTACCGCCACCAACAGTTTATAGATGGTCTTGCTCTATGTTCTTAATTAGTCCAGTTTCTTATAGATATGAAAATCTAAAGTTGAATACTTTACTGCCAGAAGGAGATAGGCTGACTTGATCTCCAGTCTTAACACTAGAAGCTCATTATTCCAGAAGCTGTGAAGCATAATATTTTTTGAATGGGTTTGCCACCCCTCCGTTTATGCTTTCATTAATAGGTTAGCTCCCCAGCCAGGTATTAGAATTATGAGCAATTGATTCTATATGTTAAACTGCATGGGGCATTAGCAAGTTTTGCTACAGTCAGCAAGAGCTGAACTCACTGTAACTGTAAAAAAATAAAAATTAAAAATACTAAACAACACTAAAATGACACACTGCAACCACATCTAAGTAGTTCATGGTATGCCGCTTTGGTTAGCCACATACCTGTCTATATTTATAAACTTGAATGAAATGCTGGTGAAATTCTGGTGTTTAATATCAAATTATATCAAAAAGTACTAACACATTGAAATAGCTTTATGTGACAGACATGACAGTGTAGTGGTTTTGTGTTTCATTTCACTTACTGGCTTTGGAAGGCTGAGCTGTCTTTACTGCCTGTGTTGCTTTGGATTTGGCTGAAACTGAATTTAAAAAAGCACTTACAAATAGTCTTATTAACAATGTTCAATCATCTCTTAATTACAAACATCTTGTATAGGAAACCTAATTTGAAGACATCAACCATTGATAACAGTTCAAAGGATGTCCATAATGAAAGCACACTGGAACAAACTATCAGTCAGTTAACTGTGTTAAACAACATGTTTTATATGCCTCAAAAGGCCTAAATTCATCTGACATTCCACTGCAATTTAGTGATGCATCAGTCAGCTGAGCCTGCAGACATTAATGAAATTGATTCACTTTGTTTCTGCCATATTGATTATTCCACCAGCTCTCTCCTTGTCCTGCACATCCACCAGCACTAAGCTGACATTCATCTAAGTTCAATTATCCAACATCCAAAATTAAAGACTGTTACTGCTATTGATGAGTACAAAAATATTCATGTTCTTACACACTGCATTTACACAGGATTACTGAAAACTAAATTTAAATTAAATTCTATTAAATTACATGAGCTCTATGGACTTCCAGTGATGCTACGGTGACAGAAGCAGTGTTTAGAAACATGCTCATCTGCACTGAATGGGTCAAAGAAAGATAGAGAGAGTCAATGGGAAGCAAGCATAAAAGAAGGAACAAAAAACAAACATGCTAGGTTGCTATGTTCCCACACCATGTGAGGCTGCAGATGAGCAAGAGCTGGTGGTGCATGCTGAACTATGCAAGCGAAGGCAGGAACACCCAGAAGCCTCTGAGGACATCAAAGGTGCTTTGACTCGCATGGAATCAAGCATTAGCTAAGTTCTGGAGAGAACAAAACTGGAACAAAAGACGGCAAATGTAGAGCAGAGAAGGAGTCATGAGGAAGACCTCTAATGTTTGCTTTTTTGCTTTTGTTTTGTTTTGTTTTGTTTTTCTATGTACAGAAGCAAAACTTTCATCAAAAAGCAATGACCTAGAATCTAGGGCAAGGAACATGAATTTGTGAATTTATGGCATCAAAGAACCATCCAAGAGGAATGATAAGGATTTATATCCAACCTCATCCACACATTGCAGATGTCACTCTGACAAATGTCAAAAGAATTACATATATGTATATGTATATGTACAATGTATATATGTATAAAACAGACAGTACATATAAATGTACTTACCTGTTTTTCCTACTGTTATTTTCGACCTTGTTTTAGCTGAAAAGAAAAAGGCATGAACACAATTTTATTAAGATCAGTTGCAGTTTAAAATATCAATATTAAACTGTACAGGTTTCTATAGAGTAAGCCTGTGCCCACCATAGGCTAGTCAAATCCCTAATGCCCATGATGCATATTGTTGATCATGGCCATCACGATGTTTAGGAAGTACAGTAAATGATATGATGTTCCTATGGTTCTCTAATGTTATTATGGTGAATTTTTTCTTTTTTCACAGCTGAAGCTGAAAGTGTCAGTTCTTTGGAAATCATTTTGGGTTTTGCCCAATGATCTCATGAATTCATTGAATTTCTCCCAGGATTTACCTGCTTCAGTTGGAAATCTGGCAGACTTCACCTTGGCTGGGGAGGTTTCTGTAACGTTTCCTCTCTTCAAGGCTTCTGCTCTCGCCCTCAGTCTAAAGGGCTCTGGTTCTGGCTTTGGATCTGAAAAAAGATCCAAGAACATTTAATTAAGTTTTGCTTCCATTCATCCATTTTCATGCAACTTATCTGGGTCAGGGTAGTGGAGCCAACAGGGCAGGCAGAGCAGCCCAGACATCCTTTTCCCCACCAACTTCCTCCAGCCTCTCCTGGGCCATCCCCAGGCCCTCCAGGGCATGATGGGAGAAACAGTCAGGTATGCGGGTAGTTGTAGTCCCTTCATTTTTTTTTTTTTTTTGAATCTCTGTAGCGTCTCTCTAAGAAGCAGTTTTCTGTCACTAATAATTGCAGTGTTTTTCTGCTAGAATTAACTGGATATCACCAGGAGCCAGGTGATGCTCATGCATAAAAACATGCATATGCTGCGCTGGTTTCTAAACAGAAGCTGAAATTAATTAAAAAACAAAAGACGTGCAGCGAGAATGTGTGTATCATGCAGTTATATACATATACTGTACATCACACTGTAAATCATTCACTAGTTACAATGGTTAAGCATGTGTGATTACACCTAACAGACACTGTGAGTGCTATAAATAGGCATCTAATATACATTGTGAGCGATATAAATAGGCATAGCCGAGCATAATGGCTGTGCATAATAACACAGTAGCATCTCTAGAGCGTCTTTAGAAGAGCTTACCAATGCTAAAAATATGAAGAGAGACCATGCTGACATGAGTGCCCAGGTCTCCTCCACCTGTGGCTCTCTGTGTCTCTGTGCACACTGAGGTGGTTACTTAGGCTTGGAGACGCTTTTTTTTTTTTTCCAGTGTCAGGAACTCAGAACTGACCGAGTCATTGCTTGTTGCATGTGCATGTCATTTTTCGCAATAGGATGTGTGGCATGAGAGCATGCGAGAAGGCTCATTTGTGTGAGTCTCAAGTTCAATGTGTGAGAGTTGACAGCTATGCAAAAGTTAGATTGAAATATAACTATTACATTTGATAAACGGCGATGGACAAGGTGTGTATAAACTGCAGCTTGGAAAAGATAACCGGACGAAATGAAACTCACGCTGTCCAGCAGCAGCCTCTGTGGGACCAGTCCTGACAATATATGGGCATGATGGTGCTCCTCATAAGCATACATCATTTTAAAAGAACACAATTATTATCTAGTCTCTCAGTCAAGGCTCCCTTACAACTCTGGACCAATGCAAGATGGACAGCAATTGATTGACAAGACATGTAGCTGCAGCCATAGCCAATAGGCTTATGTTTACATTGTATAGCCAAAGTTAATTGTATGATATTGTGAGGACTGGACTAATTATCAGGCAGCAGAGCCAAGGCTCAGTGTTATATTTTATTTTCTACATTTTATATTTTCTACAATTTCTTATTTATGTTCATGTTAAAATTCACTTCTCTTAAGATTCTATAGAAAATACTACTAATATTACTGAATAATTATTGTTTGTTTATACATTATCCTGTTGTGTTAGACAGATGGAGCAAAATGGTTTATGGTTCATGGGTCAGGTAGGAGGGAATTACACTTCAGCCCCCAGGAAGGTCATGACCGGCTCTGAGTGCCAGGCAGATAATGGCAGCAGTCAAGAAAAAGACAGTGAGGATATTTAATGTGTTCTCAGGAATAAATCGGCATATTGTTTCATATCGATCGCTAGCCCTGAACTGAATCGAATAAAAATTGTATCGTGGCAGACTTTGTTATTAGCCAATATCAAATCGTTGTCCAAACAATCGATATAATATTGTGATGAAACTGGTGATTTACACCCCTACAAGTTATTATTAAATGAAACAAAGTGAGACAAATCTACCAACTGAACCAAGTAATTTGGAATAATGCCTTAAATTTTAGTACACTTATATAGATTTGTATGTGTACAGAATTTTACCTTTCTTTGCTGCAGATGCCTTCTCTTTGCTTTTGACAGCAGGTCGTTCTATGTAGGGCAAAAATAATTTGTGTTAACAATCTTTAGTGACACTGAAATGAATAATTGACCTTATGCAAATGAAAGAACATTAATGCACACAACACATAACTACCAGTCTTTGTAGAGGCAGCTTTCCTCGTCTGTTGCACAGCTGGAGGTTCTAAAATCATAAAAAAAGATGCATGATAAGAGACACTAAATCATTTGTTTTGTCATGTATAATGGGGGGTGTGGGGGGTTAACTGTTTAGTTACAGCCAACTCTGTAACAACAAATATTACAACAAACTGAAAGACTAGAAAAATAAATAAATAATGAATTCATTCATTTCATTGAGCCATTCTTCCACAATGGTCACGCAGATTGTCTATCTTTTGCATCTTACTGTCCATCACTTTCTCAGTCCTGTCATAGCTGAATACAATAAATCTCTCTGAAGAACTTTATTTTAGTTTGTTTCTAGAAGCTTTACACTCAGAAAAAATAATTGCTGTACAAAAGACTGTGGTTCCATAAAGAACCATCAACTACTACAAGAACTTTATTCAGCGGATAGGTCCTTATAT
>OMLF01026164.1:34224-57869 GCA_900302615.1 Holocentrus rufus
TCATCATGATCATCCTCCTCATCATCATCATCATCCTCATCATCTTCTGGTATAGCGCTGACTAACGATTCTGATGTGAATTCATCTTTATATTCATAATCATCTTTGTCGATGTCAGCCAGTGATTCTTCAATCTCCTTTTCATCATCTCGATCAAAGCTGAAGTCAAACGAGCTGGTATCAACATCTTCATCATCATCATCATCATCATCAGCTGATTCATAGAAGTCAGTGCTGAACACAGTCTCTCCGACTGATTCTGTGTTGATAGAGTCGTCGTCGTCGTCATCGTCGTCGTCATCATCATCATCATCATCATCACCTAAGACTCCGCTGTCTTCACTGTCAAAGAGATGAATTTTGAAGTCTTCCTCATCGTCCTTTTCATCATCATCATGGATGCCCTCCACAGTAATGTCATCAAGTTTGGAATAAGCAACATCTTCATCTTTGTCACTGTCAAATTGGTCATCTTTAATGTCAACATCAATAGGTTTGTCATGGTCATGGTCAAAGTCTTTAAGGTCGTCATCAGTTGTTTCATCTTCCTCATCATCTGCAAAGTGGTCGGAGGAGGCAATGGAGACGTCCTCGACTGATTTGTCCAGAAGATCATCATCATCATCATCATCCTCCTCCTCATCATCATCATCATCCTCGGTGTCAACATCTGGGACATCTTCATCTGGGTGTCTGTAGTCTTTGTCATCATCGTCTCCAACGGCAGCATCAGGAAGAGGAGGAAGATCAATGATGAGATCATCACTATCTGACGTTTTTACATCTTCAGTGAATTTGCGTTCTCCATCATCAGTGCTATCATAGTCATCATCAGTGGTAGCAGAGAGAGGAGGAAGATCAAGATCCAGGTCATCATCAGTGTCTTTCACAATGATATCACTATCAGATGTTGTAACATCCTCAGCTAATCTGTCATCATCGTCATCATCATCATCATCATCATCAGCATCACTGTCCTCCTCTTCCTCCTCAGTGGAAAGAAGGGCAGACTCACTGTCAGTCACTGCATCTTCGCTCAATTCATCATCTTCATCTTCATCATCTTTGTCAGCAGTTACAGATTTAGGTATGGCATCGTGCTCCTCCTCCTCCTCCTCATCATCATCTCCCTCCTCTTCCTCAGATGAGGAAGGAGGTTCAGGAGAAATATGATCATCTTCATCATCATCATCATCATCATCTTCATCTTGGTCGACCCCGCTATCCTCAGGGGCCCCCTCCTCCTCTTCTCTATCTTCTTCGTCTTCTGCTTCATCTTCAGAGGCAGCTGCAGGAGATTCCTCTTCATCGGCTTCCTTTTCATCCTCATCACCTGCCTCCACCTCAGCAGCTTCCTCCTCTTCCTCCTCCCCCTCCTCCTCCATTCCTTCCGCCTCTTCTTCCTCCTCTTCCAGTTCTTCATCCCCCTCTTCCTCCTCCTCCTCCAGTCCTTCCTCTTCTTCATACTCCTCCTCCTCATACTCATCCTCATATTCTTCTTCTTCCTCCTCCTCCTCCTCCTCTTCCTCCTCTTCCTCCCCCTCCTCCTCCTCAACAGCCTCCACTTCATCTCCCTCCTCCTCCTCTGCTGCCTCTCCCTCCCCCTCTTCCTCTTCCTCCTCTTCGTCCTCCTCCACAAATTCAATTACTGGTGGTTTTTTCTTTGCTTGCATCCCTACAACTGTAACATGAACCATGTGAATGATACTGTCTTTGTCAAATTAAGGCATTGTATTGTCAGATGAAGTAACCATTATAGCATTGCAGTTGCATCACAAATCAACTAGCAACCATGGCTTGTTCCATCATGCAGATCCACTGGAGAACTGACTGTATGAAATAATGTCTACATACAGTTTACATCAACCAGGCCACAAAAAAGAGAGATACCTGAAAAACAATGTTGTCTATTCAGTAATATAAAAGTGAACAGCCACATCAGTTTTAGTGACATAGTGTCTCTTCTCCAAAGGACTCTGGTCGCTATTTTCATGAATCAAGACGCAGATGCAAGCAGTGGTGCAAGCTCACCTGGGCATGAGCAACAGATTTTTGGTAATTTTGAGGTGTACTGGCTGGCAGAAGATACAGTATTATTAGTAATGGCTGGCCAATCACATCAGCTTTTCTCATCCCTTTAAAAGAAGTACATTCCTGCCATGGTTTAGGACACTGGCAGTTTTGCAAAAGTGAGGAGAGTCCATCTCCTACCTAATCTGAAACCAGCCCTTTCTCATTCCCAGAGCATCAAAAACCGCAGCTTGGTTGTAGCCCAATGCTTGAGAGTATGATGCTCTAGGTATCCCTGTAGCATACAGGACACAGGGCTTTTACGCGGGAGACTGGAGTTCAATTCCTGTGATCCTGATTTTCCTGTGTATATGTACTTCAGCAAACTGGTATTTTTGAATGAGGATAAGGAATGAGGATTGGTGAAGATTTGCATGGTATAAACTTGGAAGCAGTGTGGAATAGCCGAGCCACTTACAGTCGACCAGTTTGGTGTGCACAAAAGCACAAAAGTTTGGACATAGGTTAATGCGTGTTTGAGCAGCACTTTGCACACCACATTCCTCAAATTAGAGGCCACAAATTAAACGATATACCTGTCCTGCTGCCTACAAATACTTTTGCAGGACAGGTGCTGGTGAGGGTCAGCCTTAACATAACCTTTTACAGACTCCACAATACTTGCAGTATTGCCTCAATCACATTAAAATTGCATTTTTGGTGTGCATTTGAATATATGTGTCCACTGGTTGAAGAATTTATATCAAATTGCAACAGGCAAACATAACAAATAAAGTTGGTTTATATGAGCGCACATTCACCAAGTAAGCAAAGTAAGCTAACAGGTGATCTGAGGAAAATGAGGCACAAGTGTGTATTTAAACACCAACATTGCACTGTGCCACCTGATTTGTATCGATTTGTGTGCTCCTCAGCATGAAATTAAGCTGCTTGCACCCAACAAAATCGCCACCTCACTGGCACAAGTCACTGAGCTTGATGCACATGAAAACAGAGCCCTCTGAGTTGCTGAGTTGTAGACTGAGACGAATCAGCCTTGTTAACCTTAACAAACAGTTGACTGTAAGTTGTAAGCAAGCTGACAAGCCAACAAGCAGATTTAGCAAAGCAATTGATGTTACTGTTGACATGCAACTACCAGTCTGGGGTGGGTACAATTGGAGTCATTTAATACTAATCAGATTAGATTAACTAATCAGGTTAACTAGCTAACTAATTAACGTTATTGAAACACAAAGTTCAACAGATATTGGATGAAGTAATGAATTCCCAGTTAAAGGTGCACCATGCAAAATTGCTGAAGGTTGGTCTAATTGAGAACCTTTAGACACAACTGACAAAAATGTGGAATAAGCACATCATTGATCAGTGAGTCAGGCAGATTATGATAACCATGTAGACTCAATCACTATATTACCTTGTTATTTTTTTGGTCAGTCGTTTTTGCGCAGTACTGTCTTGCGCAGTACTGGGTTTTCACTTAAAGGAAAACTGCAAAATTGTGGGCAAAATACCAATATTTCCAACTTACCCACACTGAGACAAGATGTTCGATACCATTTTCTCCTCTGTACATCCACTGATTCTGTTCCTATGGGTATCATTTAATGTTAGCTTAGCATAACATTAAATGACTAATGACTACAGGAGTCATTAGCCTAATTCTGTCAAAGTGAAAAAATAAACCTTACAGCAACTCCGAAGCTGTCAAAGCTGTTACCCATAGGAACTGAATCAGTAGATATACAGTGGTGAAAATGGTATTGAACATTTTGTCTCAGTCTGGGTAAGTTGGAAAAAGGGTATTTTTCTCTTTTGCTGTCAGCCTTTGACAATTTTACATAGTATACCTTTAAAAACAGCACAGAAATTAACCAACCTCGCATAGTAGCTGTGAACACACAGCTAAAAAACCATGATGCAGATTAACAATAGCATTATTATAATTGAAAAAGACCTGAGATTCAAGCTGACATGAAGGAATCAACCACAGCTATGTACAGAGAGACTGATTGTCATGTGACATGCATTAAATCAAACACAGATTCTCTCACTCTTCGGAAATCATACTCATCATATCATATTCATTGGCTAAGAGCCACACCCATAATTGTAGTCCAGCCAAGAATAGAGAAGGTGCCCTGTCCATGCTGTCTGAATATAATCAAACTATATGAAGCAGGATGATATCAAACAGGAGATACAAACCTTTACTTCGTGATGGTAGAAATTCTCCTAAAACATGGAGAGAGAATCGGAAGTGAGCAGGTGAACATAACAGTACTGTTGACTGAATTTGATAAAGCATGCTGCTGTATGAACACCTATCCATGCACATGGTACAGCGAAGTTTAACAGAAATTCAGTAGTTTAGCAGAAAGAGTTAGCAAGAAATATTAGTGAGAAAAATATAAAGCATATTAAAGCATTTTGCAAGCTCACAGTGTCCACGGTGCTGTTTTTAAATAAGAACACTCACAATTTATACCTTGTGCTAGTGCTATATATACATGTTACCTCTGTTAATCTGTAGTTACAGGGTCTGGGGATAGGGCAGGTCTGTAATTATGTATCTAAAGTTGCTCAATCAATGTTTGGAGTTATAATTATAAAGTACCTTTTGTTTTCTTAATCTTCACCACCACTTCCTCCTCCTCCAACCATCCTGAATCTTTGAGATGGTTCATAGATCAGTGTAAGCTGGGGACTAGCCTAACATTTGAGCCCATGTCTTAGCTCTATGTAAGTCTTTCTGTGTAGCCCCTCATCCACACACACTTAACTATTTTTCTGTATTTCTGTAAGCTAATTCTACCAAGCAGAACAAAACAGTCAGTCAACTAGAAAGGCTTCCCAAAGATGTCAAGGACCTCATTTTCTATCCCATACTGAAAAGAGTCCAAACATCAACATATGCTCAGGGCAAATGCATGGACAGCAATACAGCTTTAATTTGGAACCTCAGACACATGCAAGTGTGGAAGTAATTTATTATTTTGTACTAACACCTACTGTAGCTTTACTGATTAACTTTTTAATAATAATAATAACACTGCCATCAAGTTACAATATTACTGGACTGCGTTTGTCTTTTTGCTATTTGGTAGCTAGCCTTGCTAGCTAGTTGGACGGCTCGTAGCCATAGCTAGTAATGTTATTGAGTAATGGCCCCTTTCAATTTTTTCATCACAGATTAAATGATGACACGAATTAAAGACTTTTTTTAGAACGTTAACATAACCAAAGTAAGTTTAAAGCTGAAAATCTAAGTAGTAATTTTATATCTACTTAAAGTAAAACTGAACTTGGGTTGTATAGCTATGTGGCGAAATATCCTTCCCCGATCCCCCCTGGGCTGCTAATCCAGAATATTCTATTTGTATCTCTCCATTCACTTCCAGCACGGCAGAACAGGTCCCAAAATAACACTTTAAGCGCATAAATGAATGCAAACAAAGCAGATTGTGCCAATATATATTAAAAAAAACAAGTCCCTTTTTTGTCCCCTTTTTTGTAATTACAATTATTTGTGAAACTATTGTCAGGTTGTTTCTTCCAGGTGCAATGTCTAAATTTCCCGCAGACCCTGCCTGCCGGGTTTACTTTCCAATTCAAATAGTAGAATAACAAGAGCCATTTAAATTCCTCAAAAAAAAAAAAAAAAAAAAAACTTCTTATATTGGCATAATCCAGAGCAACTAAAGAGGATATAATTGCCAGCATGTGGACTCATATCATGCCACAGTAACTGTACAACCCCTCACTCTGCCAAAATCAACCAAAATAACAGTACTTAATAGGGGGATATGCAAGTGGTTCAAGTACGATATGTTGGTGCTAATCTTTCCACCCCTGAAGCATGCTCATGTAAGGAACTGTATATTTCTATCTAGCATGTGATGAACAAAAGGTTCAAATAGCTAAGACATTTTCATCACTAATCTTACAGCTGCAGCATCAAGGGGAATGAAAGACATCACAAAGGTTGTATCAGTACAAACCTTTTTTTCTCACTGCATATAGGTTTCCTAGAGAACAGGGAAGGGAAAATTAGTATGATAATATCAACAGTATCACAACAGAGTGTTGTTTGTTCAGTGCTTCATTTATTCATCAACAAATTCATCATGCTCATCAAACAATGTTGTCTTGGGTTTTTATTTTTAACTATATGAAATGCACTCTGTGTGTCTAATATGTGTATGTATCCTGCAGACTTAGCATGCATGTGTACCTTCATCTTCATCAGGAGCAATCAGGTTGGCAACAAAACTTGATATTGAGCTGAGGAAATTTGACGATTCATCCACTACATCGTTCACCACCTTAATGGGGTCTGAGCTGATCTTGCTGAGGCCTCCTAGAGGAGAAGCCATAGGAATGTGAAGACATATATTCTCATGCATAGTCTACGCGCGCGCGCACACACTAACAGACACACACATTTTCATTTATAATTGTACTGATTGCTTCCCTGAACACAGATCAAGCCAACTCCTATAATGAATCCAATTGCAGGAAGTTTCCAGTTGTCTTTTTTTTTTTCTTCATGAAAAAAATGTGTAGGGTTTCATTGGCTTTGTCTGCATGAGGGAAATCAAAAAAGCATTCATTTGATAGCATTCTTGTATACTTCAATGTTGCATCAGGAGCAGGGCTCATCCACCTTCCAATTTAACAGCTGCAAATGGCATTTTGCATTTCATATCGCTGTGCATATTAGAAGCATTTGAAAATACACAATATAAACACTACTCAAAAGTGGTTCGCTTTGAATCAGGGCTGGATAAAAAAGCAAGGGGCATTGGAACAGACCTGAATCCCAATGACAGGTTCAGAAACTTGCCGAAACAAAGGTATAAGAGGAAAAAACTGCATATTTGAATTGATGTTATAGGACTGATTCAAATTGACATTAAATACATTTTTCAGATTTGATTAGACCTTTACATTTCATCTTTAATTTTTGTGTGATTTATTTGATCTGGACAACTATTAAGCCCCGAACTATGCTATCCATACCAACTGGTTTGTATAGCCTGCAATATTGTCAGCCTGAATACTACCAGATTTACACAAAAAACATAAAAATGTATCGTAGCTGGATGCATTTTAAAATAATAAAGGCAGAAAACAAGGAGAGCTTGATTTATTGTATTTTGTAGGCAGGTTACCCTTTTTTGAGGCCATACAACTGTGTGGTAAAATAAATCAAGCTCACCAAAGGCAGTTCAGATATTCAAAACCATTTTTTATGTTTGAAACCAAAGTGCATATTATTTGAGATGGTTTTCAAATACTTGAACATGTGTTTTGCTTGCATCTAAAGTCAATACTTCCATTTTCTTCTCTGCTTCACACAGGTAACAAAGAATGATACATGATTAACATGCCAAAGACATACAAATAAAACAATTTCCTCTACTTCATAAATTATAGACTACTCTTTACATTGTCACTCTGTGCATGTTACTGCATACTTAGAAAACTATCAATATCAAATATGAAGGCAATATCTACAAAATACATTATATTTGACAAACATCTACAGATATGGCTGTGAAGCTGTTTCTAATATTAATAGCTACTATTAGCAGTCTATGTTAATTAGTAGTTCATATTAGCAACCCTGGAAAGACGTTTGCTTGGCATTAGCAAGGAATTAGAAGCTGAGTATGGTGCCTTGCCTCTACGCCCTGTTTCCTTTATAGCTTTCCTGATGGCAGGAGGCGGGCGGGCACCTGGTAGGATGAGAGGACATACAATAAGCACAGTGGCAAAGCAGAAACATGAGGATGAGGAGAGAGGCAGGAAGGACAGGCGTGGTTAGAGTGACAGGACAGCGATGCTGTGTTCACATTGTACACCGACGGTCATGGTTTCCAGTGGAATGACAGTGAACTCTGTCAACGCAGGTGCAAAGTGCAGCTGAGTGCCAGCAATTTGGTAAGAGAGTTGAATTTTTCAAAATTTCTACTTTCCGTCATATCAGTTGGACAAATCTGATGTTGAAATATCTAGCAAAATGGATGCACATCTGCACATTTGTCCATGTGCTGCTCTTTCAAGATAATGGTGAATTAACATCTTTTTCTGCAATTTACTGGGAATCATATTAATCATATGTAAGATATAATCTATTCTGAAGTTCGATTTAATGTTGAGAAATGCAATTCTATTTAAAGGAGTATTAAGTAGTCTATCTCTTTTATATAAAATATTTGCCAGAGAGGTCTAGAAACTGGTATGTCACTCACTGACTTACTGATTTTTTCTTTTTTTTTTTAAATAACATAGTCAAGCCTCCTTGTGCCAACAGTAAACATTGCTAGGGACAGGGTCTGTTCCAGCCGCATTCTAGTTCTAGTAGCTGGACAAAGATTTACAACAACATTGGTGGCCTGTAATTATCTCTACCAGGCGATCATGTGTTTGGTTACATGTCCTTGTGTGTGTGTCTGTTGGCAGCTAATCTTGTTAGTTACAGTATGACTGTATGAAGAAAAACATCTTGTGGTTGCAGTGATTCAGAAACTTTGAAAAATGTTTGTTCTTTCTACTTCCACTCTCTCGCTCCATTTACTTTCTAGCTCCGTCGATCCTCTCTTGGCATTCTACTGGGCCTATTATCATATTAAGCTTTTTTTTAAATTAATTAATTTTTTTAAAAAATTATTATTCTGTTCTGGCTGTGTTTGCTCCGATGGCAGGTGAAAAAATACAGGGCATGCATTGCGTTTTCTGGGTGAGATCATAAAATACACTGCTGATTAAGAAAGTCAACTGTTGACTATGTACAGTGATTTTGGGCTCTAAATAAATACGAACTTGAACTTAACTTGAACTTGAACAGGACACAGGGCAGACACACGGGAGAACAACACTGTAAAAAGTGTCTGATGGAAGAGGCTGATGGAATCTGTCAACAAGCGGGAGTTGAAATAGGTTTAATAGCCTGATGCTTCACCACTCTAAAACATTAAGTGTAAAACAGCCGCCGCTGTTTCATACATCAGCGGACTAATTTGCCTAATCTTCTTGGGTCTTTGGATGAGGGACAAGATCAAAGCTATTATGGAAACCCCCCCTCACCCTCTCTACGAGTTGTGGCACAAAGCAATAACAATAATTACTATCTACTTTATATAGAAATTGTGTCCCCAAACACATCTGGAGGATATCTGCACTCTACTGAGTGACCTCTTCTAGTTGACATTACTTATCACATTTTATTTATTAAGTCACACTCATCAAAAAGAGATGAGTAAGCTAGCTCATGAAGGACAGAGATCCAACAGAAACATTTTGTTTTGTTTTTATTGAGAACAACGTGGTTCTGAAAAAATGTGATCCTTACTTATCAAAATCACCTGTGAAATGGAACGGCAGTTTACTATTTTCTGGCGTCTCCTAATTAATGCCTAATGATTTGGCTTTTTATTAGTCTGTCACGTGAACACAGCATAAGCAGCACAAAGAACAAGAAGATAGGAAGTGAAAGGGAGAGCAGTAATGAAGCAAGGAGGAGAGGGGAATGGGTGTCCTGTTGGGGTCAAAAATAGAGATCACCAGGGCAAAAAACATGGAGAGAGGAGCAAAATAAATACAAAACCTGTACGAATGAAGGATGAAGAAGAGGCCTTTGAAAAGTGAAAAAGGAAAAATAAAATAAAATTAATATTCAGTATATGAGAGCACAGTAGAAGAGGACAGAGAGGAAGCCCAATGCAGGGTAAATGAGCTTTACACTACTCCACTGTTTAAGTATCTGTCTGATTTTAACAGACAATTACAGCCACAGCCACACTTCCGGCCCTTTTTCTGGAGTTTGTTAAAAGGCATTCTGGGAAACTGGGAACTGGAAAACTGAAAATCACAGATTGATAACTAGTGGTGTAAGAGTAGCTGTGAGTGGATGTTTCCTTGAAGCTTTCTTGACAGTAACAGCTGAGGTAAATCCTGTTAGCATTTTAGAAAGTGATGGGGTTCCATAGGAAAGCTGATTTTAATTTAGAGAAACACTAGCAGTGACAATACTACTAGCATGACATAGAGGCCATCAGTCATCTCCGAAATAATCTTATTTGTTATGTAATTATACCAAGTTGTCACAGTTATTTTATATATTGACATTTAAAATGCTACATGTACAGGAACAGTTTTCTGAAGGGGATATTAAAAGTTGTACAGAACGTTAAGAAAGCATTAGTTAATGAATTGCGAAGGAGGAAAGGGGAATCCTCTGTTCAGGAAAACAACACTTAAGTAATCTTGTAAAAACAGAGTATAATGAGGCAAGATGAGTCGGGAGACTGCAGTCTAACGCTAGTGCATAGTTAAGATTAAGTTTAAAACACAACAGCGTGCCTTGCCTCTAGATCTCCCTGTGCCCTTGAAAGATGGGACAGTTAGCACAGTGGCACATGTTTTTTCTACAGGGGTCTCAACAAACATGGTGCTAAATTGTACCTAAAAGTGGTTCTTTGGCTGGTAATCATAGGGGAACCGCTTGTCTTTAAAAAAGTGCTGTTTTGCACTTTTACGCTATATATAATCATTAGAGGTGCCAAACAGCACTATATTGCTTCAGCGAACATGGTAATTGTCAGGGTACTATAAGTTATTAGGTGATATGTTACTGGTAAATAAACAACCAGAGTTGTTTAGACCCAGGTTATGCTGTGTAATTTTGCTGAATTTTGAGGTACTTTTTTATTCTTTCCCCAACAAAACTAAGCTGAAGAACCAGTAGAAGACCTGTAAAGAGCCATTCAGGAGCTTAACAGGTTCTTTGTAAAGCAGCAGTACTATCCCTCAACAAACCCAAAGAACTGCTGAAGAACTGCTGAAGAACCACCATTTTTTAATAATGAAAAACACCACAAAGGGAAGGGGAATAAAGCCTCTTTTAAAAAGCAACGATATGCAACTTCTGGCCTTGAGGCAAAAAGTATTGCTGCTCCTGCCCTCCTCTCTTTGAGTTAATCAATTTCCCACCCCAACACCTGTCCTTCATCTTAATGAGCTGTCAAACTTGAAACAGCATCTAGCTTGATGCTGAAATAGAACACTAGTGGAGTGAGCAACACTCACTAGTCTCAGAACTTTGAGAATCTTCTAGAAGAAAGGTCTTATGTTCTACTGGGCGCAGTTCAAGATGCGGTACGATGCCAGGACAGAAAGGACATAATATATACTTTACTGTTAGTGGTTTCTACTATTTTGTGCATCCTTGGTAACAGATGGAAGTTGTTTGGGTAGAAGAAAAGAAAAGTGAGATAAGTGAATAGAGAAGTCTTCAGAGACACTACGTATAGTATAAGGAGAGAAGTAAAAAGTAAGGTTCAGGGTAAGATGGATTAATGGCTTAAGAAGAGAGTGGGCAAAGGTGGCAAAAAAAGGTAACGGTCACCAGGAAACATGTACAGTAATGACAAACAACAGTTACTGGCAGTCATCTGTGAAGAAAATGACATTATTATCACAATGCAAGTGAACAGTATTTCAAAGATGCTTCAGAAATACAAAACACCAAGACATTTCCTTCAGAGAAGACATTCAGTATCTTTTGATTACTTTAACAAATTGGCCCCCACAAAAGAACTACACTATAGTACTTTCTAAAGTGATAGTTCGGGCTGCTACCCATATTGTGATATTTGCTAGTCCATACAAGTGTAACCAATAACCCAAGTTTGACCTGTCAGCTCCTTCCCTGCAAGTGTGCTTCTCCAAATGTGAATTCTCTGGTCCCAAATCCAGATAAATCCAAATCCACTAAAAAGCAACATCCATGGCACATAGGAGGTACTGGCTAGTTGTACCTTTGCTATAATAACTGCCTTTCAAAATCGAATGACATTTAAATTGATAATTCTCTAAATCCTCTTCTACTGTAGTTCCTATTGACTGGCCGATGCTTGTGAAGATCTGCAACTGTGCCCCTGAAAGAAGTTGAGGGATGAGAATTATTAGATTAAAAAGCACCTGTCTTTACCTGAGAGGGTTTTGTAGTCCATCAGATCGAACATGATGATGAATACACAAGACCAGGTGATGACAAGGGCCAACACCAAGATCCAGGCCAGTGGGGAGCTGAACGTAGAGTAGAAGTCATCCGTAAATGTTTTCTTGGACACTCGTACAGGCGGCGATCCGACACCTCCATTCTTACTGTCAATGACCATAGTGGTGGTGGTGGTGGATGACCGCACTGAGGAAAAAGGTCCGAGAGATCACGGTCATATACAACAAATATGGTCTTCAACAGAACATATTTTATTTAACTTTCGCTTATCTAATGAAATTCAACTAATCCTGATATAGTCAGTACAATCACATTCTTACCTATATGACACGTGTATCCTTGCATGCGCTTGGTTATTAAGAGTGTAAATTTTCATCACGATACAATATTACATTGATTCTTAGGACAATGATTCAATATTTGGTGATATCTCAAAGCTTGCCGTAATATGATTTTAATTCATTCATTTTTTTGTATTTGAGTTAATAACTAAAAAATGATTTAATGATATTTCTCCAATAATATTCTTAATAATAATATCCTTCATATCTGCAAACTGCCACAATCCTAAGTTTTTATTTAACAAAACCGCCTAACCCAACTCTCATTGATTTTGACTCCCCATGTTTTCCAACACAGACTGAGAAGTTCCTGTCCTTTACCAAACAAGCATCAATCTGCAGTAGCTGCAACCATGTACATGCATGCACTCTCTCTTTCTCTCTCTCCCTCTCTCTCTCTCTCTCTCTCTCTCTCTCACACACACACACACACACACAGGCACAGCAGCCATAAAAGCAGACAGCTCGATGGGCCTGTCTGAGGAAAACATGAGTGAATGGGGGACAAAACACCAGGGTCAACAGAGGTTGATGGACACACAGTGCTACACAACATACACACACACATACACACACACACTGTGGATATTTTTGGCTGATCGACTACCCCTGTTTGCCATACAGGGAATAATTTACATGACAGGAAGTGGAGATAGCATTCTCCTTGTTAACAAAAACGATTACAGTAAATTGCGCCTTCGTCACTATAGAGGAGGAACAGCAATTTACCTGTCAATCTGTCTTTCACCCTTTTATGTTGAATGTGAACATGTAGCCCACTGGTTGTGGGAACCGTCTTTGTCAAAAATAAGATTAGCTGAGTGGAAAAGGAAAAGTATTTCTTAAAGTGTAGCTAATTATTCCACATCTTGCGTGGCTTCATTTGCAGTTCTCTCGTTTTTTTGTTTGTTTGTTTTAAAGTAAGTGCACTCATACCCAAAGTGGGCCAACCCTCTCCAAAACACACCAGAGCATCATGGGAGAGCCACCTGATGCAGCTCCTGATCATCTGGTTCTGTGATATACAGTAGTTGGTGTGATTGATTGATACGATTTAATTATGGTGTCACACACCATCCAGTGTGTATTGGCTTACAAGACACTGTTAATCTAAGCAATCAAAGCAAAAGGTACAATACTTTTAATTGTAAAAACATAATATATACCTATAAAATATATGAAATGGATTTTGCCTTACTAGCGGAGATTTTTTCTGTTAGCAACATCTACATCCAATTTTCCAAAAGCTGAAAGTATTGTCCATCTATTGTAAATAAGACCAGTGTTTGTGAGGCTTGTTTTAGAGTTGCTTCATTGTCAAAATGCTAAACAACTGATTTTCTACTTTATTTTTTTTTAAATGACTGTTCAAATCTCGCTAAAGACATTCATAGTACTTCGCTATGTATTTTAACTTTATTTTCATGAAATGTCAACTTCGAATAAAATACAATAAATAACACTGTCTGTTTTTGACAAATTAATGTAAGACGGTATCGCTAACGTTAGCTTACAGCCGCTAACGTTAAAAAGTCCACTGCAGCAAACAATGAGCAAGGTGGAGAAGGTAGATGCTGCCACACTCTCACAAATAAGCCTGCTGTTTTTACCCACAGTGTTTGTATTCATAGAAGTCACACCATCGTGCTTCTATCTTGCTGTTGTAACCTGTCCACGCTCGTGTTAAGCGGAGCTGAAAGCCAGTGTGTTCCGCGTGCTGCGCTCTGCTGTGCGGCGTCGAGCTGTGTTGCTTGTGTACCCTTCCCTCCCTCAGCCTTCCTCTCTGCTGCGCCCCTATCACTAATGCAGCAGACATTAGCATAGTGTTTGATGTCGAGTTAGGAGACATTTAGACGCTCTCTGTTTAACAACTGTGTCAAGTGTTTGCCGCGTCTATTTACTTCAATAACAACATCAAACAATACACACACAGGGCCACAATGACGCCCCGGCTGTGGAAGATGACGGCAGAGAGAGAGAGAGGCAGAGAGATAAAGGGTAAAAGGGAGAGAGAGAGAGAGAGAGAGAGAGAGAGAGAAGAGCCCTTGTCATTTCAGCCTTACCTCCCAGCGCTGAAGAAAATGGAGTGAGAGTGCTGTGAATAACAAGCACTGTGAGGAGGCCGCGGTGGCCACTGCAGGCCTTCATTAGAGCACAACCAAGACAGGACGAGTCCAGCTCAGCTAACCAAACACCCAGCTGAGCAATTCATTACATCCATCCTTTCTTTGCTTGCTACTGTATTTCTCTCAAATCACACCCTCACTGCTCTTGGTGACAGTGTCTGTGCACACGTTTGTTAGAATCTGTAACCGAAGTGGAATCAAAAACATATATTGCAATAAAACCAATAGATGCAATCGTTGGATTGCAAGATCGTTTCTTCGACCGTCTAACCACTGAAAAGAGGATGGACGTTATGTTTCTCAAGCATTTCCTTTTTTGTGTGTGTAGCAATTAACTGTTGAAAGCAGAAAAAACGTGGCACAACTAAATCTGTATGTGTGTTTGTGTGAAACCAAGTTAATTTTAATAAAGTAAAGAATTTTAATAAACAGGTTTGTCACAAAAGCTTCACAGAAAACACATTAAGAACGGCATAGCTGTTCTGTGGATGTTGTGGAAACGTTTCCACCCCAAGTAGCATGTTGTTGCCATAGAAGCCTGGTTCAATGTGTAATTGTTAATGGGTGCATTAGCGAGGGCGAGAGGTGTCTAATGTTGCGACGTGCCTTCTTTCGTTTCTTGTTAACTGTGCCGTGTGGGTGCGCTTGTTTATGGGCTGCTGTTTGGTCAGTGAGGTAGTGGACGTGGAGTTTGCACTCGATGTCAAGAGATGTCTAGATATCGAGAGGATGTCAATTCAAGATTCAAAGTATTCAGTATTTCACCTCGACTTCAGTCCATGTGAGCCCATGCACGACTCATGATTCACCAGGTAAGCCCCAAAGTGCAGTGATGATTTCCTTGCTTTGGTTCAGGTTTTATTGAAACACTTTCTTACGACAAATGGTCCGCACTATGGTTTGATCAAGATGCCCCCCTACCCCCCCTACCCAAGACTATGGGTGTGAAAACTATGTTTAATTATGAAAAGTTCAACAGACAAACAGTCATTGCTATTCCTTATAATTTCACAATGATTCCCCTCATATCCAGGATGATTCTTACTGAGTGCTGCATTCTGTGTGGAGCTCCTTAACTACTATGCCTACAGCTATTGCAGTGTTAATTACAGTATGCAGTTTATTTAAAAGACTGTCCATCTTCATGTGAAGCTTGACAGTGAAGCTATGGAGTCCTTTTTTTACCATCTGTGTAGATGTTTTGGAGAGTCCACATTGGAGTCCACTGACTTCTGTGAGTCTTTCTCAGGGTATCTGATGCCTCAGGCCGGGTTTGGACCAAAGGCTCTGAGGCATTTCTTAGTTTCAAAGTTGACTGAAACTTCAGAAGTCTATTGTTTTAGATGCTCATTAGTAATGCCAGGTTTACAGTATTTTGGAAAACTGAAAACAGCGTTGTACTCCTCAAGCCCCTTCTCCTATAGGTGCACTTGAAACATTTACCTTGATGTACCAGTGGGCAGATGAGATTCGTCGTGTTTTCTGTCACTCACTAAATAAAAGGCATCCAGTCAACTTGTGCAGACCCCAAATATTTCCAATCCCAAAATAAGCGGAGGGATTATAAATTAAGAGACAATATCAAACTAAGAAATTCCAAAAAACTGAGAATTTCAACAAAAGGCGTTAGGCTGTAGGCAGTAAATAAATGCCTCTTGAATTTGCATTGATGAATTGAGACTAATTGTCTGATTTCCTGACAAGTGGAGGGAATGTTTCCAGAGGTAGGGGGCGCTACAGGAGGAGGCTCCACTCCCTCCTGTTCTGTTTCAGATGCTGGCAGTGACAGCATGGAGCCCTGTGAGTGGAGAGAACAAATGGTAAAATGAGGCACAAGGCCATTAATGCTTTGTCAGTTCAAAGGACTTTATAATAAATTCACAGGACGTCAATGAAGAGAGACCAAGACCAAGGTTACATGCTTGTGTTTTCTGTATTTCCACTGCTGAGTTTTGATTAAACTGAATTTCTAATCATACGTTCACACTGAGCAACACGACCGCCCAGTCACCTTAAGTCCATTAATTTTAAGCAACCAGGAAAACAGTCTCCATCCACTCAGCCCCTTTCATTTTATGAACAATGGGCTCCACTTTTTTGATTATTGATTAATGCTACCTAATTAGTGCTTTCCAGCTAGCTATGTTAACGCATCAAAACAATGAAATGGTATGACAAGCAATACCAAAGCAGCAAAATATAATTGATATTCCTGTTCAAAACTGTAGCTACAGACTACTACATTGATGAAATTGAAGCTTTTCACATCAGCCACAAGATATCAGAATAGAGTGACACATCAACCACACTGCTTTTGATGAGACTCTACAAGGATTCAGTGAAAGATTGAACACCAAGACTTGATGCAAATGTACTGCAAATGAAATTAAGAGAGAGATTTGATAAGTTCCTTGCAGGTTAGAACCTAAAATAAATATTTCAGTTTTATCTGAATTGAACAGAACAAAGTTGTCCATCTTTTGATTTCTAGAACATAAAATGTAAGGTTATTCAATTGTGTCGGGTTTTATTGCCACATAAAGTTGTGTATCATCTGCATAAAAGTGTGTGCCTGTGCATGAGCGAGTATGTGCGTGTTTGTTTGCATGTCGTCCTCCTCCACCATGGAAGAGTCCAGGAGGTTCAATGAGGGAGATAAGAGGACCCAGAGAGAGAGAGAGAGAGAGAGAGAGAGCAAAAGAGAGAGAGAGAAAGAAGGAGAGAAAGCTCTCTGGGAGGAGGGAGATAAGAGGGAAAAGGTGAACAGCAACACTTGTCACAGTCGATGCTGCTTCAGATTGGGACCAGGAGAATTTAATGGAATCAAGGCAGGATGGGATGGGGTGAAAGCACAGAGGCTATTGGGATGTTCCCACTGGGATGTAGTGTTACGTTACAGAGCACTGACCCATAGTCAAAGTAAAATGCTCCCTATGCTTTCCTCAAACAGATCTAATAGTAACTGTAGTATTTGTCTATTTTTTGTAATCCTATTATCTAAAATATCACACAGTACAGAAACTATTAGCGAATGCCCCTGAGCCTGCATTACTGCCACAGGATTAGAGCTACAGTGCAGCAGTAAAACGTGTGACTTAATGACTACAAATATACTGTTAGCAAATTAAATGTCCATTTTACTTTCCTCCTATAAAAATAAACAGTTGCAGTATGTGTACTTGGGTTGTGTCTAATTAGTCCATAGAAATATAATACATTGGGATTATATACGTTTTTATTCCTACCTCAACATAGAAAAATGCACAACTCAAATAATCATAAACCACTCTGTTGTCATGACAAAGACTTTACATTACGCTTCACCTTTGTTCCACACATATTATTATGCATGCCTTCGTTTTATCCCTGCAATCAATACCTGACGGGGCTGTCAAATACACAGACTGTGCAAGATGTTTCAGATGTGTGGCTGTGGCCGAGTCTGGCAGGTGTTTCTCTGTTTAGGCTGTCAAGGACAAATGGTGGGAGGTGGAAGGGTCAGTGGTAAGTGATGAAGAGCAATCTGTAAGGCATCTCTCCTCTATTGAGTCCCATCAGCCGCTGGCTAAATGAGGCTGCAGCGGCTCTGCTGGAATACGTCAGATGACATTGTCCATGTGTGTGTGTGTGTGTGTGTGTGCGCGCTTGTGTCTGCGCATGTGTTTTTTCGTGCGTGTGTGTGAGCATGCACACATTTCAAAGGTTGCATGTGTGTATGTGTGAGTATGAAGCGTTGCCCTCTGATTCTTCACTTCCTGTACAACAATCCGGCAGAGGTGTGCAGCGGCCAGAGGCCTCTTTTCTTTGATATGAGGAGCCGGCAAAAGGTCCTTGGCTGGAGGTTGATATATGTCAATCAGCTTTTTTTCCCCCCTCACACAGCAGCCGCAGCAGTGTCTGCTGTCCTGCCTGTCTCTCTCACCTACAGCGAATCCCTCCCCAGCACTGATAACACTCCAAATAACAGGTGAGCGACTGCTGGCAGAAAGGAGATTGCCTGACCTTATTGTTTGCCTTCGCCTCCTCTTTGTTCTTCACAAATAAAGGGTTTTTTAATAAACTGAAAGGTCCTCTGCCGTGGCCCATAGAGAAAATGAAAGGGGGCAGTGAGGTATGGTACAATGTGGCGGGAAAAAAAAGAGCAGCTCATCAGAAAATAACAAAGGTGCAAGTTAAAGATAAGGCGCCTGTCAGAGATTAATCCAGGCCTGCTTGATTGTTTTCTTTAATACCAGACCTGCTACAGCAAGCGATAAGTTTGCTGAGTAATTTGGTTTTCTGGGGGACGTGCGGCGAGTGGGTGGCTGGGTGCTCGAAATAATATTCAGGTGTGCTCCATAATTGATTTCTTTTTTCTACCCCTCAGTTCTCAAAGAAAAATGAGATGAAACCCAAAACTGCTTTGACTTGCCTTTCTGTTCCTCCCTGCTCTCTTTCTCTCTCTCTTCTTTTCTCCCCTTTCTGCTCTCTTCCCTTCTCTCCTCTCTTCCCCCTTTGGATTAATAAACTGGCTTTGTTGAAGACAATAAAGGAAGGAGAGAGTGTGCTTGAGGAAGCAGTTTTCTCCTCTTGCTCGAGGCTCCATTGTGATGGTTTCTGAAAGAAGAAAAGGAAGAAGGAAGGACAGAGCAGCAGACAGACAGTGCGGTTTCTCTCTGTGAGTGTGTGTGTCACATTCTGATGAGTCTGAGGAGAATTAATGCAAAGAACAATAGATTAGTATCTATTAGTTTGGTAATGAAAAGCACAGATACAGTCACCCTATGTTAATTTGGTTGCAGAAATGAAATATGTAAATATGGTATGGGAGGAAAATGACTGCCTCTAACTTATCTGAAAGGACTTTTAATTTTCTGCCACAATTACTATTCTGTCCCTCTTCTATCTCGCTGCTTCCCCTGCCAGCAAAGTTTCTCTGAGCATCGCACACATATTGTATGGGTCAACATTGTGGGAGACTTTCAGATTAATCAGAATAGCAGCATAACAGTGGAACAATGGGCCTATCAGCTATGGCCAAACTTCCCCCTCCATATTGTCCCCATATTTTCTTTTCAAATCTAAAAGATGAGAAATGGGCCTTTGCATTTTTGAAAAGAGGAAGAAGCGCGCAGGCTAACTCTCAGTGAAATATTTATTGTTGAATTAATCATTCAGCATCGTTCATTCTCCAGGCTGAGTGCGCCGTCAGTGCTGTGCCCCTTTACCCCTGCGGATTTGTATAAACAACTTGTTTTTACCCAGAAAGAGAGATGGAGGAAATAGATGCAGAGGAAAAGGTTTTTATATTTTTCATTATTTTGCCATTTTGATGCCAAAATTGATCCACCTCACATTTCCCTCGTCTCTGCCTCCTCTCCTTCCTCTCTCTCTCTCTCTCTCTCTCGTCCCCCCCTCCTCTCCTAAGCAGCCACTTCTGAAGAAGATGGCCTGTACTCTAGGGCTGTTTTCCAATTACGGCCCAGCCTTTTCAGGGAAGGTCATTATAATTAGAGATCCATTTAGCTTTTCTGTGAAAAGCAGGAAATAATTTTTTGTGATTGTGGTCCCTGGAAAAAAAAAATGCTGTATTGTCAATGTGCTGATCTCAAGTGGCTCTATTATTATGGCTGGGTGGACATGGTGCATGCATTAATGGCTTCAGTTGGGGAGAGATTGGCCTTTTGCACATTACTACTGCATGAATGGAGAAAGACATCTTGGAAATAGCTCTCCAAATCAATACCGAGCCTGGTGTACTGTATGTGCCTGTGTGTCCTCTGCACTTACCGAATCACCTCAGCAAAGAGGCGATAATGAGCAGAGAGGAAGACTTCACTGGGAGTGGAGTACGACCCGTCTGAGAGGATGAATTCGTAAAATGTAAACTGCGGGAAATTGATTATGTGAAGCCACTGAATCCTGTTTTAAGCAGCCGGGTTTCCCCGCAGAATATCAGCCCTGCCAAGGTCATCTTAAGATAAAGGTCAGAGATGATGTCACAGCGTGGACGTTTTGTGCACGGCAGGAAAATACACAATCCAGCAGGCCTGAAAGTGTGTGTGTATGTCAATGTCAAGTTCATATATTTGCAGTGTATTACTACGTCTGTGTGTTCCCAAACTGAATGTGAAGCTATGGCCAAACTAATTCCGGCCTGATCCCCTGAAATAAGCACGCAGCAAAATATATTTTACCACCTTGAATACTGCAAATGTCCATCTTCACAAGTCCATCAAACCAATTAAATAAATACCTCCTTTTCAATGCTAATCAACTTGTTTCCAGTGTCATTTTCTTCACACTAACGGGCTGATCTGCCTTATTCTGCTTCGTTTCAACATATTTATTCTCCCAGAGACAAATCCTGGAAAAAGTGAAACTGCATTGGAAACAACAATTATCTCATCCCACAGGCAGACTTTTTTTTTTCACTTGCTTTGGGAAAAAACAAGATTTTAACACTGAATTTGAGACTAAGTGACTTGTTAAGGTGGAAATGACTTGAAGGATTGAAGGGATTACTTGAGCAGGATCTGAGAAGAAATGGGTAGCAGTGTTGATTAGATGTGTTTGGTTTAGCCAGTTTTTCTTATGTAACCATGACCAAGGCTTCCCAAACCAAAGTTGTGTTCCACCAAAATGGCACATCCAAGTCCAGCTGTTGTGACATAATCCATTTCACGGTGGAGGAACATAATCTCATAAGTTGTCTCCACACCATGTTTTCTTCTTTTCTGAGTTTGTGCTCGATTCACAAAATTTTACGACACCTGTACTGATTCAGATTTCCTCCCAAGTCCTTTTCGGAGGCGTACAGTCCGTACAGCGGTGTACTCTCTCTGCAGCTCCTCTCTGTGATAGAAACAGATGGCTGGGGACCGGTCCTCCAACGTGGTGGAAACCAACTAATTGGTTTGAGGTAAATCGATATGGCGCTGGCAGCAAACCCCTCCTTTCCCCTCACAGTCCATCAGTCTCGCTCTACAATTACCCCATTGATTGGCCAGTGCTAATTGCAGGTCTCATTATTGTAGGTTTCAGCCAGCCGCCATCGCAGCAGCCGGGTTCATGGGTAAACAGCGAGGAGCGAGTGGAGCTGCCTGCGGCGGCTCGGTGGACCAGTGGGCTGATCCAGATTATGTAATATTTGATCGAACCTCAGGAACTTTCTCTCTCCTCTGGCCCTCCTCCACAGGGAGGTCAGAGGTTAAAGATCAGGCTCAGCCACAGAACAGCGGCTCTGCAGCTGGTAAGGATTCTGTGTCTTGCTCAAGGGCACTTCGGCAGGGCACAGCAGAAATCCACTAGAATTATTTAAAGGTGGACTTTGGACATTTGGACTTCATTTTGGTTTATATGTCACAAGAGTGACTGCTGGGTAATTATTGGCCCTCATTAGATCTTTCCTCAGACCTAACCTGAACAGAGAGCAGGTGTATGAGACTGTGGTGACAGAGCCGAGGCCGAGCCACATCTGAGGCACCAGCAACAATCATCTATCTGTTTTGTCTCCTTGCCCCTTTTCTACTCATCTCTACTGTGTCCTACCATGTGACAAATTAGAATTACCATACAAATTATTTATGGGAAGAAGTGGAAGTATTAAGCATTAAGTGGACAACTGTGAAATTATATATGTGGATTTAGGTTTTTGCTGCAAATTTAACATTATTCTAATGTTGATGTGCAGTTATTTAGGGTCTGATAAAGGATCTCTGAGTATTAATGTGGGTATCTCATATGGAGATTTAAATTATCTCTCTTAAGATAAATGAAAAAAAAAATCCAATGGGATCAGATAATTGTTTTTTTTTTAAAGCAAATCAAGAATTATCTTGGAATCAAAAGTCATTTTTCTTGATCCTAGTCAAGAGACTCTTTAAGATTTTGAAACTTGATTCTACAAAATCCCCTTTACAACTGACACTTCTTTAGTAGCACATACACATTTTCCATTTCATTTAAGAAAAACTGTATTTCACACTAAATATGGACATAAATAACTGGTTAATATGTACATTTTAAATAGTGGAGGCACCCACACAACAAATGTGTGATTGCAGCAGACAAAATTCACACTTATTCTTCCCACACAGCATGTGCTACTCTACTTATCTGTTATTAGACTACTTGTGTGGTTCACAAATATTGATCACACATAGAATTCAGGCTAATTAAGACTGAGGGTGCAAATGTAGCAGCCAGTTGCATGAGAACCGCTCCGGTCAAACGAAGCACATAGACAGAGCAGAAATCCACCTCTGACTTTCATGTGCAGCTCGCAGTCAAGAGAGAGAGGAAATCTGTTGTTTTCTTTTCAACAGGTTGTGTATTGGGACGGCCTAACAGCAAAATGCAGGATAACAGCACATGTATACACACACACACACACACACACACACACACACACACACACACACACACACCGTTGCCTCCACTCGTCCTGTTCTTTCCCATGGGTCTCTGTTAAAATTGACCTTCTCTGTCTTTCATCGCAGGAAAATATCACCCTCAAAGAATAATAAGGCCGCCACACACATTAATTAGAGAGCATCTATTTAGATAAACATCTGAGGGGGGGAGAGACACAGAATGGAGGGGAAGTTATTAATATTTCATATTGAAATAATTACACTCAATTTTTCTTAAAGATCTTAGTCTGTGAAAACGGCATGTCTGAATTTAGGAAATGTGATTTCCTTTTTACAACCTTCATATTTTTGATATTTGTTGTGTTATAAAAAATATGCCTAAATTTATGGGAAAAATATCTTGTGACATTTCTAAAATATATAGTAAAAAAAACACTTCTATTTGTGTCATCTTGATTTAAATTTCAGCCGTCTGATTTGATGTTTTAACCTAGGAAAATAGTAGAAAACAAAAAATGACACAAACAGCCATTAGACACCCATGGGAAAGATACATTTGAGCAATAGACTGTATATAATTTTGCTATTTGTCATTTAAAGCCATTGTCTGCTATAATTTTGAGTCCCACCTGTCACTTAAGCAGACCCTAAACATTTTGGAGAAGAAAAATAAAATGTATTAAGCTTCAGTTTCTTTCAGGTTCGAATATGTTGTAATGCAGTTCATTGTCCTGGTTTCTTCTGTGTGTGTGTGTGTGTGTGTGTG
>OMLF01026165.1:0-20066 GCA_900302615.1 Holocentrus rufus
GATACTTGCATGCACGTGGGCTAATGTCTGCTTCAAAATGTGGAGGTGAACATACAGCATGTGGATGGGCATCTCTGTTTAGGTATGCGTGCGTGCGTATGTGCGCGTGTGTGTGTGTGTGTGTGTCAAGGAATGTCCCACAAAGAAGGATTAAAACAGCCATCATGGGGTGCCTAGAAAGGGGTGGTGGTCTGTTTTGCGTAACTGGCAGCCAAACGTGCTGGATGGTTTAATTAGAGCGTCAAAATAAGAAGTTTCAGCATTGTGGAGGATGGCAGAAATATACCTGTGCATGTATCTGATTATCACAGTGCACCATGCTTGCAGTTACCCCTTATATGCTTTGAGCTAACCCCCACTCCCCCAACCCAACAACATGACCGATGACTGCCCACCCAGAGCCTGGTTTTGCTTGAGGTTTCTAAAGGGGGTCGTCAAGTGCTTGCTCATAGGAGAATGTTGGCTCTCTGTAAATAATGTTGTAAAGAGTAAGGTCTTCACCTGCTCAATATGAAAAGTGCCCTGAGATAACTTCTGTTAGGATTTGGCGCTATATAAATAAAAGTGAGTTGAGTTGACATGGGACAGTCAAATGAAGTCAAGCACATTTGCCATAAAATGAAGCAGCTCTGAATATCAAAACAGAACAGTCTGCTTCCCATTTCTGTCAAGACAACATCAGTTCCACTAACTTGATTTCTCTTACCTTGAAAGCCAAGGATTGTGCTACTTACAGATGAGCCTGTGTATCCCCTGAAACTCTTTTGTTTTTATGCTACTGCAATAAAACTGGTTGTTTCGAATGCATGAAGTAGCTTTACATCAACTCTCAATTCATACGGAAAAAACATAAATTACTTTTAAACTAGGCTACACAACTTTTTCTAAACCTGATCACTAATCATCAGTGGGTTTTACAAATTGAAAGCACACAAGCATAAAGTCTCATTCAAAAATCAGGAACATGTGACAAACTCCATATTGGTCATAAACAAAGAAATGGAGATAAATCACTCAATTAAATAAATAAAACAGAGAACTGTATAATTCCAAGTTCCCAAAGTGTTGATGTCCAGTCATAGAGCTGCTATGACTCTGTTTAAGGTGCTTAAGGTGTTAAAAGACAGCTATGAGAAACATTGGCAAAAGTGTTTACTTGGACAGCGAGTTAAATTAAGACTGATGATGCTATGAAGACATAAGGAATGATAGGGGCATTATGAGCGCATGATAATTATCATAAACATAGTATGATGTAGCAAACACAGTGAGGGGGTTGGTTACTTTATAAGGCAACTGTTTAGTAAAAGATATCACAAAAAGGTATTTTTTGTTTGTCTGATGATTTCAAAACACTCTGCAATCTTTTCTATATCTGTATACAATTCTTTTTTCCATATCTTCCTATTAATACAATTAGTCTATAGTGCATACTATATATAAAATGACACCTACCTGATGAATTTCTGTTTTAAAAACTTTTACTTTTACACTTGTACATTCTCTTTATATTCTACCCCTTGAAGTCACCTATTGCCAAAACCTAGTTAGATTTTTGATGTTGTCTGTCTTTATTCTGATGTGACCTGCAGGGCCAAATGGCCGTTGCTTATATGTGCAAATTACTCAGTCAAACCGATTCTGAGAGTTGATCTCTGCTTCTAAAGGGATGTTAATCTGCTTCTAATGCATCACAGCACACCCCAGCTCAAGAGTTTACCAGTAATCTCCCTTAATGTTCTCTCTGTTATGTTGCCAAAAATGACCTCTACTGGACAGCCAGCAGAGCTGCACCCAGGATTTCATCATATTCTCATTCTATTTTCTGCCCTCTGGGGCCAATGCGATTTCAGTAGACCCCAAATATGTGCACCGACCTCTGGCATTCATGCTGTCTTTGATAAGTAATGTATGGTTTGTGAGAAAGTGACTTCAAATTTAAAAATTACAGCATCCACTGTTTCAGCCAAAATTGTATTCTTGTCAGGGTCCAAAAGCCTCTGAAACAACATTTAGAGCATCATGGGACACTAAAACTCTCCATTGAAACCCAAACAACAAATTCTTTTAGGATTAGCAGCTCCTTAAGGCAGGGTGACCCACCCCACCTATTCAATGATAGGAGAAACTCTGGGATACATTGATGCCTTTCAATGAAGAATTTGTCTCCATAAAGCATTACTGAGTGAGCTCAATTATTAACTCAATTAATGACTGTTCAAGTTTATTTATTTATTTATTTGATTTTATTTATTTGATTTAGCAAATGAAGCTGTAATAATAAAGAAAGACAACTATTTCTTCTGCATTCTTATTTTTACTCCAAACTGCTGTCAGCAAATCACAAAAACACAAATTAAGGTATGGTATGGAGTCAATTGAGTATAAATGGATATATACTATGTGTGTATATATACATAATATTAGATGCAGGCTGTAATTAGACTGTGAAATGTTTTATGCATCCCTTTTACTTTTCTCCAAATGTCTGCAAGTATTACAACAAAATAAATCAAACTTTTTCCTGGAGAGCACATCATGAAGATACCAATGAAAGTAAATATTTCATAATTTGAGCTTGGATTACACTGATAAATGGTGCCAATATTGTCCTTTTGCGAGAAATAAAATCTGGTCCAGTGTTCTTATCTGATAAGATGGATATGATGCAGTTTGACTGACTGCATATTTACTGTAGAAACGATCAATACTACACTGGGTGTATGGGCAGCTTTTAATCCAAATGGATGAGGCAACAGATGAGGCATTCTGGTCAGAGTGCACGCTAGTATTCATGAATTCATTCAATTTGTTTTATTTTCCTGGGTTTGATGGAGAGTTTTCATAGGCTCTTCCATCCTGTTAAGAATAAAATTCAGACAGAAACACTGATAAAATGTCAATTAACTGAGCTAAAAATTGAACTTACAGATAAATAGCAGCTATCTGCAGCATTCAAGATTGTATGCTTGTCTGATTAAGTCCTTTCCCTCATACCACCTCAGTATGCTTGCTGTTCATCTCAGTGTTAATGACTGCTGCCCTCCAGTGGCCTTCTCTGTACCTCCTCCATTTTACTCCTGGGCGGTGCTCTCATAGTGGCTATTTATGAAATCAAGTGACTTAAAACTGTTGCGCCATGGTTAGTTGCTTTTCAGTCAGAAAACAATCTATTGCATAAGTGAGATGGGCAAACAGTACTTACCTCCAAAACGAGGAGGGACTACTTTTTTCAGAGAGTACTTCCTCCATTTTCGCGTTGAGAGTTGGAGCTAGAGTCGATATTGGTGGGACATGCCCCATCAGGATTGCAAATAGGCTATTAAATGGCTATTTCACATAAATTTTTAGGGGAGGAGACAGACCAAAAACATGCTCTACACATCCCAAATAGTACAGCTGAATACCATAAAATCACTTTGTATAAAAGCATCAAATTAGTAACATATCAGTTTGCTGTTCCAGTATTAGTAAAATGGATATTTATCACTTCCTGAATGTATCTTCAGCTATGCTTGTCATAATTATTACAGCGTTCTGTGCTTATTACATTGAATGCAGAAAACCATTTTATCATGTTTTATAACATTTAATAGTTTTCATTCATTATATTCAGGGGGGTTGTTCTGGCTGGTTTTGATTATTGGGGGTGGGTCGCAACCCCACCTATAACTATCACTTTAGCTCTGAGGAATTTTACTGTTTGTCCTATTACCAGTCTAAGACACCTTTTTGGTCAGCCCTTTCTTGTATGGGTGCAGTTTGAAGTTGTTTAACAGCTATATAAGGCTAGTTTACCTCAATTTACAACTTTGAAAACCTCTTATCCAATGCAGTACATGAGACAGAGTGGAAATTTATGCTTCTTGTAAAGTTACCAATTTGTTCAATGTTCCTGGTATTCCCAGTCCTTGACTTGTCTGCAATAGGCCAACAATGTGTAAACTATTAAAATCCAGGAATTCCATGACCAGTGGAAACTCTGGAGTAGTTCTTGCTGTGAATGAGCCTGTTCATTTATTATAGCGGAATTTAAAAAAAAAAAAAACACACACCACTTTTGCACATTTGATTTGACCTAAGTTTCCACTTCATCACACAATTCAGAGGCCAGTTGTTACTTGTTAAAAAGGAGTAATACCTTTATTTTTAAGACCATTAAAATAAATACTATACAGAATCCAATGTAGAAAAGTTGATACATGGCTTCTGTCTCAAAAAGGTTAACAATTCCATCACATTTTTAATAAATTCATTTAAAAAATAGCACTGAGCATAAACCCCAGAACATGAATGTTCTCCTAACCCAGCCCCCCACCCCCCAAATGACAGGCATTTTTTTGTTTTAAACATTAAAAAAAAGAAAAGAAAAATGAAAGAAATAAAAGCTATAATCTCTATATATTCAATCATTTGCAGTTTGGTCCTTTCATGTCAAAGACCCCCTATAACATTTTGGTGAGGTAGGTTACAAAAGTGACACCACCTTATCAAAAATGTGATATTTCTTGGAGGAAAAAAATTAAATGAACAAAAATGTATATCGAGAGCTAGTAATGAAAATCCAACCAAACCGTGAAAGCAGAGGCAAATTCTCCACACACTCACCATTGTGTTGCCTCCAAAACTTCTGTCAGCACCATAAAGTCGGTTTCAAACTTAATAAGAATTCTACCTCACAACTTTGACTATACAAGTTAGGCAGTACGAACAAGAATCGCACAGCAGAGAAAAGATCAAAGGGGGAAACAACTCATTCATGATGATTTTACTGTACAGGTCTTTTTATTGAAGATGCCCTGTGTATCGATGCCCCCAAACCCCGTTTTGACATGATCATGGATTTTCTCCTTAAGAGGTTGTTTCTGCAAGTACACTTAAGGTTGTTCCTTTAAGTACTACTCTGGTTAAATACAACACTTTCTAAAAAGAATATTACGTCATTAGATCATTTGGTTTTGGTTTAGTCAAGACTGAGCTGCAGTCTTTGAGCCAGTCCTAATCTCCTTAACTATATCAGTGAGCAGTCAGCTTGCCACCACTGTTTACGGTGGCCTGGAAGTGCAAACAACCAGAATCCACAAGACAAATTGACAAATCAGATAACAGATTAAGATTTCACAATAATTTAATAACAATAATGCTAACATGCTGATGCTAATTCTAGTATGCATGTTAACATTTAAATACTTAATTTGTACTGCCATTTCATACACTTGAAGTTTTTATTAATGAAATATTAATGTTTCCTGATTTTGTCTATTGTGTTAAAGTTGGTTATGTTTCGCACAAAAGGGCCATTGTAACAACTTAATACTTAAATCACTGAAAATTTCCAGGTTAAAAAATTAGCATGCACGCTTGTCCTAAAAGGATCAGCACAGAAAGGTTTTGCAGATTAATGCTTAAGATGCTTTTTGTCAGGTTTTTGTTGGGTAGGACTAGACCCAGAAAACGTTAAGGCCATGACTTGAAAACTGGACTACGGCAGGCAGACGGAACAGACCAGTAATCAAGTCATCTTCCACTCAGGTTGGCCAAAAACAATTTTCTGGGTTAGGAATCAGAATTAAAGGAAACAAGGACAGCATTAAGTCTGCAGTCTTTTTTTTAAGGATGTAGAGGGTAAAGCCATGGTAGGATTTAGCCAAGAAACAGAAGTTCTTATGGAGAACTCAGATCAGCAAGGACTTCAGGTTTGACTTCTAAAATAAGGGGGACGGGGCTGGACAAAGGGCGGGCGGATTCTTCTAGATGAGGTCGGCCACATTCATGGGCATCTCCTCTACGGTGGTGTTGTAGAAGGTCTCAATGTCCCTCAGGGTTCGCTTGTCATCCTCAGTCACCATGTTGATGGCCACACCCTTCCTGCCGAAACGACCACCTCGGCCAATCCTGAGGGAGGAGAAGCAAGTTTATCTGGGCTCAGGCTCAATGTGCAAGATTTAGACAGACAAGTTAGAAGATTAAATTTCACACATTTGTGGCTCCATAGGGTCGTGAGAGGACAATTTGGAAAGTTAGTAAAGAGTTCCCACCGTGACAAACCATCAAAATGGCCAGTCTGTGATACTTCGTATATCAGAA
Source organism: Holocentrus rufus (assembly GCA_900302615.1). Taxonomy (NCBI): domain Eukaryota; kingdom Metazoa; phylum Chordata; class Actinopteri; order Holocentriformes; family Holocentridae; genus Holocentrus; species Holocentrus rufus. Next base: position 6,088 of record OMLF01026165.1, read on the forward strand.
GGCGTTTAAGGATCTGATGCCAAGTCCAGCTTTTTCTAGACAGGGTGCTCACCCATTACTGTTTAAAGACCCCATGAAATGTGAATCTTACTTCCTTGATTTAATGTACTTCCTGTGAACAGGATGTTGATGCGGTGGTAGATAAGGAGGCATCGTTCAGTGTAAATCAATAGGATATTACTTAGAGATTATTTGATGGGATGAGACTATTCAAAAGAACGCAAAGGCAATGGAATTTCATTTTACGGGGACCTCAAGAGAAACTTTTGGATTTCATGGTGTACATGAGGTAACTGCGTCATAAAGTACAGACAGACCACTTCGGTTTTCTTTTTACCTGTGGATGTAGTTCTCCCTGTTGGTGGGCAGGTCATAGTTGATGACAAGGGAGACCTGCTGGACATCAATACCTCTGGCCTGAGGAGGGACACAAGGAATCAGTCATATAGGCAATTATCATTTCAAGCCATCACTATGACTGGTGTTGCATAGACGATTTGGCTTAACATTGCTATGGAACCTATCCTATACTAATGACATGCAATGTTCATATAAAGTCCAAGTGTGTGGACCTGCAAGGAAAACAGCTCCTCAGAGCAGTAATTTAACCACAATCCACTGCAGTCCAACAGTCCTCAGGTTTAGTGTTTGGTGTGTTTAATGTAAACAAATGTACATTCAACTTAATAGATAAAGTAACGAGTGTATGAGGAGTGTAATCTGCCTTTTAGTCGTAAATCAGGGACTGAAGCCCAGCCACTGTGGAGAGCAGACAGGATTTTCTACCAAGGAAATTTCAGTCCTTCAACAACACAGCAGCTGGAAGGAGAGGGAACCTTGGACTGGAATCAATCACGTTTATATGCGTACAAGAGGCCCTATTATTGAATTATGTTACCTTCTGCGGATTACTGAAAATTTTATACATGCCAATAATCCGCCTCCACACCCAATCCCTCAGTACCGTGTCCTGTTGGGTAGCTAGTTAACATTAGCTGTATAAAAATAAACTGCCAGAAAAGAGGGGACCAAACAAGCCCTCCAGTTCCAGAGTGTAAAATATTTTTCTCAGAGGACCGTGGAGGTGACGAGGCTGCTAGCCAGGGTGCTGTTGGTACCTCAGATAGCTCAAAGCATTAGTGATGCTTGTCTACTAACTAACTTTTCTATAGTGTAGGTTCACTGTTCACTGTTTACCACTCGTAAGTATGGAAAGTTCTGCACTTCATTATTGTAAAAGATCAAGTTAGATTTTCCACATGGACCTTTGAAAATAAATCCAATTAAATTGGGGCTACACGTGGTATTATTTTGGAGTCTTGACATAAAACCATTTGATAAGTCCTGTCTAGCTAACCAGTGTTACTGTACATACCAGCAGATCAGTGGTGATGAGGACGCGACTGGAACCAGAGCGAAACTCCCTCATGATCAAGTCTCTCTCCTTCTGGTCCATGTCACCATGCTGGAAGACAAAATGGAAGTGAGGATACAACTAGAAAAATAGCAGCTCTGAGGACTACACAGAACTGGATGGATAGCCATACACCTGAAGAACTTTGCAGAAATTTCCATAAACTAAATTCATAAAAATAAATTAATTAAAACTGATTTTGAGATATTGTCACTTGTGTAACAGTAGTTCAATAAATCAAAATCTTTTAATTGGAATTTTCCAAATGACATCCCAATATTTCTCAAAGTGAAAAAATATAAACAAACCAGTGTTCTAATAATCACATTTGCATATTTGTTTGAAAATATTAACCAACTGAACGTTCATAGAAAAGTCTAAACTAAACTTAAGACTTGTAAATGAAAAGAAATGCATTCAACTGATATTTTTGTTCATCTGTATTCAGTCCTTTTGAAAACCAACAGCCAGATGGCAACAAGTCAGACTGGTGTTTTGTGTCCACAGCATGAACCAGCCTTGTCTCACTGAATAGAGATGACTGAGATGAATATGGACTGGTTCTCTCTTCCCCTGCCAGATTAAGATCCGGTGCCATTTTAAGGACACTGCCTTGCCCAAAGGCAGGGGTTGCTTGACATGAACAGGATTTATTTTGCTGTACTACAAGGTGTGTGAAGGGATAGATATTTGATGTACAAAATAAAGACGGCCTCAAGGTGTCACTGCAGTTCATTTGGATCACAAATGACAAAACTGTCACAGGTGGCAAACATGGCTGCACATGTAATGTCAGTCAAAGAAGCAAACTGTCCACTAACCACACTATTAAAATAAATCCCTGTGGGGCCATACCAGGGCAGAGACAGTGAAGTCCCTGGCGTGCATCTTCTCAGTGAGCCAGTCCACCTTCCTCCTGGTGTTGATGAAGATGACAGCCTGGGTGATGGTCAGGGTTTCGTACAGATCACACAGTGTGTCCAGCTTCCACTCCTGGAGGACAATACCAGGTCAGAGACAAAGCCCAACTCAAGTAACATCATCCTCATCTTTATTCACAGCTGAGAGATTTGGTAAGATGCATTCAGTATAGTGTATATTCCAAACTTCCTGGATTTACATGGTAAATTCTATTTGTTGTAGCTTCCAGCCCTGCTTTCCCACCTCTTTCTCCACATTGATGTAGAACTGACGAATACCCTCCAAGGTCAGCTCCTCCTTCTTGACCAGGATCCGAATGGGGTCACGCATGAACTTCTTGGTGACCTCCAGGACATCAGCTGGCATGGTGGCAGAGAGTAGCACAACCTAGAGACAGATGAATCGAGGATCTAGTTCAATCCCATCATGAGTCAACCATTTACAACCTCAGAATTATACTCTTAATGTTACATTGAATTGCTAAATTCAATAAGGCAAACTCAATAAATGATGCATCAAGAGCACATGATTGAACATCCAAGACCCATTAGTTTTAAATCTAATCCATAAAATCCATTGCTTTTAGCTTTGTTCTATGGCAAGATCTGTGACGGACTGCTTTTTCATAAGGGTGCTGTCATTCACCTGTGTGCTGCTGCCTAGTTTCTGGAAGATCTCATAGATCTGGTCCTTGAACCCTCGACTCAACATCTCATCAGCCTCATCCAAAACAAACATCTTGATGTACTTGGCAGCTGGGAAGAAAAGAATGATACAACTTGAACCACTTCAGAAAAACATTGGAGTGTTACAAATCAGAACAGTACAAACTAAATGCACAATGATTTTAGAGACCCATTCCTGGTACTGATTAAACCCTTAAAAACTCACCTGCACAGCAAAAATTACAAATTAAGCCATGGAGAAAAAATTATAAATCTCTATGAATGTCCACCCACCCAGATGTGGCATTAGGAACAAATGCATCTAATGATTTCTGTGAGTGGAATAGGGCAGCATTTTGATCACCATGAAGCAAAAACAATGCTTGGTTACAAGCCGAGCACATAGAATACATCAGTATAGTCACAGATGATCTAGCAAAACGAATTTAAGTGGAGTGGGTCTTTAAGTAGCTGGATACAGTCATTTCTCTCTGGGCACAAGTGTTGACATTAACTCCAGCTGATGGAGTCAACATTCACTTGACATTTTGGCTTACTATAATATATGTTCAGTGTGCGTGAAGCCAGTGGTTGAATGATTTTATGGATGCTGTATTCAGACAGTGAGGTTTCTGATCATTGCTCCGGATCCTTGATGTCCTGATAACTCCAGCCAGCAGAACGCCAAACAGAGCAGCAGAACACTCAAGGGATTTCCAGAGTCAGTTGACACGCATGGATTTCATCATTATACAGCTTTTCCAAAATGACAAGGATGTTTCTGCTTAATTCAGGCAAAATTAATACTCAAAAGCATTAAGTCTGAATAATATGCTAGGAATCTTGTCAAACTATGAAGCCAAGCTTGGGTACCTCTAAAGGTCTTTAAAGAGTTCTACAGATATGGGTTTTACTCACTTTATATTTAATTTAAATGTAGTTACATGGTTTCAGATGTTGATTAGGGTGAGGGTGCAAACATCTGAATGTGGGTTCCCATAGACAACCTAGCATTATTAGCTCTGTTCTCTGGTTGACTTACAGAGGAATTTGCGGTTGAGCATGTCAAAGACCCGGCCGGGGGTCCCCACCACAATGTGGGGGGCTTCGGCCTGCAGCTTCTGGACTTCACTGCGGACATTGGTCCCTCCGATACAAGCATGGCAACCAGCTCCCATGTAGTCGCCCAGGGCCAGGATCACTTTTTGGATCTAAGGGGCAGAGGTGGACCAAAGAAAAATTCGTAATGAAACCAGACATCATATGTGCACTTCAGTTTTAAAGAATAAAAGCAATAATACCTTTAGGTTGGGTTTTAACTGGGTTATATATTGATACATCCTTTTGCCAGTGTTGACCTTTCATTAATGATGGCTATCGTACAAGAGCCAAACTTACTAAGTTGATCGCCAATATTCATACCAGTTACTCAGCAATTTTTACAGCGTGCTGACAAACCAACATGCATAGAGCTAGGGCTCTATGATTAGGATTAAAAATGTGAATCACTCAGTCTTATTAACGCAATTGGTGTGAGTCGTGATCTTAGTTCTAAGACAATTTCACATTCTTTCAAATGACATACAATGTTTTAATTGCAATTTACTTATCAAATGTAGACATTACATTAGCATTTATGTATTAAAGATGGGTCACTCTTAATACATTACTGGTCCAGTTCGTAATTGTGACTACATTTTGGCCGTCTGCATATAGATTTTTGAAACCATTGTCTTGTAAACAGAAAATAAGCCCTCTTCTATCCTTCATACCTCCTCATTGCTTCTTACTGTGAAGTCACCACTGATGAAATGAACATTGAGGATCAAATATATTAGACATATTTCAGCACAACTCTGTGACAGTAGGTAAAGCAACTCATGTCTGTAGACACGAACAATGGATAGTGTCTAATTTCTTGCATGTGTAACAGGAGGACGGTTGTGCTTGGGTTTTTAGCTTCCTCATGTATTTCGTGGTGTCACTTCAAGTGGTGCTGACGCCATCATAAAAACACTTTGCACAGTACATTCTCTTGATAGTGATTATGTTTCTTAAAACCAAAAAATTTCCACACACTTGGAAGAGCCCCATATAGGTGGGGTGATGGCTTGGTTCCCTTTTCTGATATGCTTGAAAGAAATGATTGATTTAAACCTTCCAGTGTATAAATGGACTACATCTCACTCAAAGTGGATTTTGCTATCTTTTGGAAGTAGCTTCCCAGCATTAGGTCTGTTTCGCTTCTGTAGGTTGCACACTTCCATTTACATGCCATATTGTTATTGGTCACAGTTTAAAAAAAAAAAAAAAAAAAAGGACACTAGGTTTTATCCACACAATTTGGAGGTTAGCGGCATCACCTGGCCATTATTAGATGTTCAAAGGCCATTATCACCAAAATACCAGTCCGACTAGGCAGATGTCAGAGATTCACTCCTTCCCAGTGAGAGTTGTGAGCCTACCTGCTGAGCCAGCTCCCTGGTGGGGGCCAGGACCAGAGCTTGAGTGGCCTTCATCTCCACATCAATCTGCTGCAGAATAGAAATGGCGAAGGTCGCTGTTTTCCCAGTGCCTGACTGCGCCTGAGCAATCACATCATAACCTGGACATAGACACAAACAGTCTCCTGTAACCTCATGATAAAGAGATTTCAACCAACACTTAACAATCGGGTTATTAACGACAGCAAACTGCAGATCAAGTGTTGCACAATCTAGACCAGCAGGTCTAGATTGTTGCCAACCTAACTCCAAAGATAACTCATTTCTGTTCCGTCTAGCTTCATTGCATTGCAGGTGTCATGTATGTGCTCTAAATAATTCATAATGATATAATGTAAATTGTAGCCTGATTGAGTAGGTTACCCTGTCTCTTCAGATACAAGTAGACCCCTACACAAAGCCAGTCTAACCTAGATAAAATGTTTGCTGTTGAGGGGGATTTAGAGTGATTCTTATCCATGACTCCAACACGCACAAGGACAGAGTCTTTCCAACGACTTCTTATTTCTGCTTTATTTGGTGAGATTTTAAGATTAAAAATTGCCATATTTTAGGTCAATGAAGGAATATTAATAAATACTTTCAGGGATATCTTCATTTCCAATGACGTAAGATCTTATACTTCACTCACAACCAAGCTTTCAAGAATTAAAGTCTTGTGAGAACCCCACTGATGACTACTTAAGAAAACTGTCAAAATGAATCCGCTAAAGCTCATGCTGGAAAAAATTCATTTAAAATAAACCCCTTCCCAAGCTATAATGTTTAGTAGCCACCTGACTGTAGAAAGGTATTGTGTCCACAGCATGAACCAGCCTTGTCCCACTGAGCAGAGCAGACTGAGATGAATATGGACTGGTTCTCTCTTCCCCTGCCAGATTAAGATCCAGTGCCATTTAAGGACACTGCCTTGCCCAGAGGCAGGGGGAAGACCACCACTAGCTTGAAACGACACTGTTTGCTGTACTGAACAATACGAGTGTTGACGCCATTCATCACTTTCCCGGCCAACAGGTTCAGGACTACAAAAACTTGAAAAAAAAAAAAGAAAAAATTGACTATAAAGCCCTCATCTTTTTTGAGTGCTCAAATGTTTCCATACAAAGATAGCATCTTGATGGGAGGATTTCCTTTACTGTTTTATGATTTTCTTATGTAGTCAAATTTCTTCGTTTCGGTGGGGTAGTGATGGAGGGGAAACAAACATGATCAGTCATCCTCATGTATTGTTATATTAACTTCTAGGGAGGGAAATGGTTACATTTAATCAACATTGCTTTTTCCAAAATGTCAAACCCAGTTGGATTCATTGTTAGTTCAATTCTTAGTTTAGTTAGGTCTTACTCACCCTTGATACAAGGCATAATGGCCCTCTGCTGGATAGCAGAGGGCTTCTCAAAACCATAGGCATAGATTCCTCTGAGCAGGGCCTCGCGCAGGTTCATCTCATCGAAACTGTCCACGATCTCGTTCCAGTTGCTCTAAAAAAAGGGAAACACCAAGGAAGGCCAAGGGAATGGGATCAGAAGCACAAAAGTTGATTAACTTCAGGTTCACTTAGCTGTAGTTCTAGCGTTATTTCATATACACCTCTATTCAAGCCAGTAAACAAATGTGGCACTGCTTAGCCAATAGCATAACAATTTACCATATTTCTGAGTGAGTTTGGCATAATGCAACAGCATGTTGCAGTGTATTCCTTGCTTGACTGACTGCTTATTACTACAGACTGAAGCCATGCAAAAGGATTTTTTGATATAGTGAGCTAATCAGATTTCTACAGCAGTTAAGGACTCACCTCAATGACGCCATCTGGCTCCATGCCCTCGGGGCCATTACCTCTGGCAATGAATAAAGGAAAAAAGGTCATTAGTGTTGCAACACAGGCTGCTATTCCTTCCTCTACAATACAGATGGACCACCTGACGTCACAATTACAGGCCCCATGAGGAAAGACTAAGGCTGTGTTTGGAATGGGGTACTAATACAATAAACACTAAATATTCAGTGAATATGTACTACATACTCAAATGACAGTTTAGTATGCTACCAGAAATGGTGGGTTCACACAGAGGTACACTCAAGCAGCACATCACCACACACATTTAGCTAGCTAGCTAAATATTGCTAGTATTCTGACTGTAGTAATGCACTTTTCATTTTTAGTTATGAAAAATGGTGTGCGAGGGCAGCAAGCTGCGTGTCAACATAAGTCTCTGCTCCAAATGATTTTGAATTTTGGATTTGTGTGTTCGACTTGACCCATGGCATCCACTGTCTGCCTCGTACTGACTGGTCGCTGTCGCGCAGCTAATCACTCACACAGTGCTGCCGAAGCGTGAAACAAGTTAAGTTTATTTCTGTTGTTGAAGCAGCTTGTAGAAGCTGTGGCAGCTTTGGGGCCAGAGCAGTGCATTATGGGACAAATTCAGTATGTGAAGTAACATCAGCAACATACTCAAATTGTCCCGTGTTTAGCGTGCATCAAGAAATTCTCGCATACACAAATTATTCATACTAAGCATACGAAACACACTACATACGCATTTCACGTCACATTTAGTATGATTAATATGAGTAGTACCCCATTCCGAATACAGCCTAAGCAAAGCTACACAGGCAGAGCAGGTAAATATTATGCTAGGGCTCTGTGATACATACTATATTCACACATTCATATAATTTAACAGCACTATAACCACTTTTAACACCCCTATAATTTTTCACTCTTAAAGATCAGCAATTCGCAGTTTTAGAGCATTCCGTAAGTTACATTTGAATTTAATTTTATAATTTATTGCGAATACTTACTTGCCCTTAACCTGCCTCATATACTTCTATATATGGACAGTTATCCGCAGGAGTGGATAACAGGCCACCAAAAAGGGGGCACAGACGTGTAAGATGATTTTAATGCAGCTGGTGAACAATGAATCACGTGTTATTAGTAAGTAGGAAGTTAAGTAACACTTATGTCTAAGTCAACCAACAATTTCAACAAGCCCATCCTAAGACCGAGGGTTTTAGGATGTAGTATGCCTCTCTGGAGTCCGCCATTTCTAGTTAACGTAATTCACGCTTTCAAGATGGTCGTTTGGCTAGCAGTCCGGTAACCTAGCGAGTTTTCAGACCTGGGCAAACTAACAAGCTCAAAATTACCATTACGAAAATGGCGACTGTTCTTGCCTAGAGTCGACATTTCATGACTCCACATACGTCAATTACAGTAGGCCTAAAAAACGATGTTAAAACGTTAGCTACCAGGTGTGCGTTAGCTAAAAAAATCGACGGGGAACAGGCCTTCACCGTTTTCATAAGCTCTTTAGAGGCTTGCCATGTCAGTCAGGTCTACTGTGTTAAGTTATACTGACATAACTATCCCATTCATTCAGTTCACATCGACGACCCTCTCTTTTACCGAGAATACAGACAAATGAAAACCGACAGCATTTACGGCCCACGTTACCGGCATTGTCCTAGCCACAGGCTAACAGTTTCACGACCATGTGCGCCAATTTACGAATAAAATAAATCAAATGGCACCCATCGGCTGCACGGGAGCCTGGCTCTACTGCAGGGCCAGATACCAAATGAGCGTTTGTCGAAATATCGGTAGATTTATGATTTCGATGTCATAGCACAGAATCAAAAGCCGGGAAGGCCCGAGCCAGGCTCATTCACGTGCTCACAGAGGCGCCGGGGTGCCTCTACTTTGTCAGAGTCCCATTAAAGAACAGCAGCGCTCATTCGACTACTAAAATTGATTTTACGTATCATTAGCCACACAGAAAAATAAACGAAAGATATAAAACTGAAAGATATATCGATAGATCAAGCAATTCGTCGTTTTATAGTTAGTAACGGGCAAATAACGGTTTTAGCGCAAGGAGCACCGGGCTCCTCCGCTCAAAGCACATAGGTCCATATTCCGTTAAGTCGAAAACATCAAATACTAAATATACCGGTGTTAACAAATAAATATACTTTCTCCGAAAAACGGCAGGGCTGTCTTGAAAGTGAATAAAAAAAAACTCCTCTTACCTGTCATCGTACTCAGCAGACATTATCACAAAGGAAGAGAGTGTGGCAGAAATGTGTTATATACGTCGACGTGACACGCAAAGAAGCGTTTCCATTGCAGCCAAAGACCATCATTCAACTGTAACCCCACCCATATCGACTAATGATTGGTCCAGTCATATGTCACTCAAAACTGGACTGGCCCATAGTGTCGCTGCCTGCGCAAGACTGTTAGTACTTCAGGCCAGATGGGCGGGGTATATGCATACCCCAAGTGAAAGCCCTAGTCACACGGCTATCGTAGACAATGGGGCATATCTTACCCGGTATTTCCGACATTACTTCTGTTTCCCGGTAGGGCAGTCCTCGATCCGTCGGCCATTTTCGTCACTGAATTGGCACATTAAGGCCGTGACGTCTCTGATGACACATCTTACTCCCGTTGTTGCAATCGGGAACATAAACTTGGAGTTATGTGCAACACTGAGTCACACTGTAGTCACAAGTAAAACTTCATCAAAATATGTAGTTGATGGTAACAGCTTGTAAATGTGACTGTGATCAACCCGTCACAACTTACATAGTAACATACTATATACACAAAATTATGTAGCTAGTACAACAGCTAATCAATCTAATGAACTGCCCTTGTCCTGACAAAAGCACAGCTGACAAACAAGTGGATAGATTATGACTTTTAACCTTAAACAAAAGTGAACTGTTTCATGTGTCTGAAAACTCTTGCATTTAGTATTAGCTGCCACCAAAATTGGTGATAGCAGCTACATTTCTGACTGAGTGTGGTAAGATATTGGTTGTAGGTCACCAAAATACCAGCGTAGAGGTGATACTGGACCAGAAGGCTCCTTTATGCTTATTTTAGCTTTCTGGTGTCTGATCTTTGCTGACCAACAAAACATCTGTAATGGGAGGTGCCTTTTTGATAATCAGTGAGAGAACACACACTCAGCCCTGTACAATTTAGACAGCTGGTGGAAGGTGCTACTTGTGTGATGGTCCTGTAGATTTATGACAACACAGCCTGGTGTGCTTCTGCATAAGTGCTCATCTTGAATTATGGGACAAAAGACTCCAACATGCAATCTTGTCTATTGGTAAATAAAAACTTCAAGAGCAAGTTCGGACTCTGAATTAAGTATGGAGAGTGCCAAACCCCAACACTCATACAGTAAACCACATCAAATAAAAACTCAGTCACATCTTTACCATGTATGTTTATTCTTAGCAACCATAATGCGTTGTAGAAGATATATAAAACAGTCAATTATGTTGCATCAACTCCTGCTTGGAAAAAAAAAAATAGAAACGAAAAAATATAACACATAGCTATCAACAAAGTTGTCCTTAGTTAAAAAAAACGAGTAAAGGAGGGTAACACCACTGCGAGCATATTTTACCTGTTCTGTAGCTGTCATGGTCCTGACCAAAATGTGGCTCAAACTTTAAAAGAAATACCAACTGGACTTTATTTTTGTACTTAATTACTCCAAAAATATGAAACAAATTTGTTGTCCTCCTTTTAATACCTTTTTTTTTGTTTTGTTTTTTTAAACAATAAGCATAGCAACACATTTACTGACAAAGATAAAAACAGATGGAGAGAGAAAGATGAACACAATTAGAAGATAGAATGATTACTTCTTCGGGCCAATTTGTCTTTCTGGCTTTTATTTGGGCAGTAATTCACAGAAAGGCCGATCACCACTCCCACATGAAGCTGATGAATTTTGTGGCTAGGTAGAGGACAGGATATTGATGTAACAAATGTTAGATATATGTTGAGCTCCACAGAGGTCTGAAAGTCAAAAATTCTGACTTCCTACTTAGAAATGCACAGGGACAGCCCTTCAACCCCAAGTAGGAAATTCAGCCATTGCAATCTTGAGGTTTCTGAGATGCAGTCAGCACAGCAGCAATGCTACAAGTAAATGCTAGACATCAGTACTTTTAACAAGTTTATAATGATCAAAATAGTTTGATTTCCATTTTCAGCATCACATAAATCTAGCATCTGTGCACTAAATGGCTGAACAAATTGGAAGTGCAAAGTTGCACTTACAGTTGCTAGCATTCTATGCTGACAAGCTAGCTAGCATTGCCAAATATCAATGGCTGTAAGGTGGAGAATAGGATATTACGTTGTGAAAATTAAATCATGTGGACATATGTGTTTCTCCTCTGTTTTTTCAGAGCTACCAGCTGGGAATTTCTGACCTTCAACTTGAACAGAACTCAAACAAGTCCTGGGTGCCCGGCCTGGGGTGGATGAGTAGGGTTGCAGGATGAAAATACAGTGGTATCATTTAACCACAAGCTTATGCAGACCTGGTGAAACTGATGTGTCACCCCCCCTCACCCAACCCATTTAATCACTGTTCAGGCTTCAGAAGTACAAGTAGTAAGATGGATGACTAACTTTGTTCTCACCCACCGTCTGGAGTGGGTACTACGGATATCATACTTGATTACTTCTTCATGCTCACATTCTGCCATTCAGATTGACAGAGGTAAGTGGATTACAACAACATGGAGATTAGAACGTTCCCAAAATGGAAGTTAGTCTTGGCCTCTGTCAACCACAAAGGAATAACCATAGACATGGAAATAAAACCAGAAATGTCACAGGGGAGAGAGGGGGAAGGAAAGAGAAAGCGGCAAAAACAAGCCTAAACGACGAGATCGCCTGCGGGGGGAGTAGCAGTAGAAGTCGTAATTTCTCTGGATGTTGTCGGAAGAGGAAACAAAATTAAGTTCTTTTTGAAAAGTTCCTCTTTTGCCAGTCAATTGTTTGCTCTCCTTGTCCTTCACTTGTTATATCCTTGTCCCTCCATCCTCAGGGTGACGCCGCTGAAGGCCACTGCCTCAGGGTGAAGTTGCCCTTCAGAGCTGACTAGGCATCAGCCAATCCGCCCTCCTGTCATCCTTACTGTAGCCGTTAGTGAGTAAGTTAGCTTGACCCCGGGTGAGATCAGCTTCAGCAGGCAACTCCACCCAGTCGTGCGCCTTCCTGTTGGACGGCAGGGGCAGCCCGGTCGGGTGGGGGCAGTGAGGGGTCGGGGTCACAGAGTGAGCTTGCAGTGACACAGTTCTTTGTACATTTGCCTCCTCAGCCGGGGCATATCCTGTTGGCCAAAGCCGAATGGCTGCCCCAGTGCCAAACATTTACAGTACTGGAGGAAGGTGGAGAATAAATGGAGAAGGAACAACTGAGACTGTGAGTAACTCAAACAAGTCAGTGACAGTACAGTACAGAGATGTGTGACCAAGGAAATTTGGGCAATATGTGGACCATCCACAAGCTTACCCGCCAAGAAAACCTGCCCATGGCTGAACTTTGAGATCATCAAAGTTCATCAAAAAGTCATCAAATACCAAGTGTCAACAGCAAATCACATAATCAGTTCCTTTTAGGGCTGTCCCAAATATATTTGTTGGGCTTCGAAGCTTCGGAAGCAATTATGCGATGATACTCGAAACTTAAAATAATTTAATGCATGCACAGCGTATACAACCAAGAAGCTACTTCCATTTTTCAGGTGATTTGACAGGCTGTAGATTTGTGATATGCAAGTTTCTCTTGTCATATATGGCACTCAGGTTTTTGGGGGTCAGCTTCGATAATTTTGAAGTTATTCCAAATGCATGACATTTTGGACACCTTGCCAAACTAGCTTTAAGTCATGTTGCAAGTCACGCTGCATTGAGTATACAAGGTTTCATAGGTAGAGGAGAGCTGGCATTAAATAGATAGATATGTTTCCTGAAAGTTCTAAATATCCTTGTTTGAAAGGAACTGGTGAATGGTGATTCATAATGATTCATGTTGGTTTATTATTTCAATAAGCTAACTCTTATTTACTGAGCTATTTCTTATTTTTGGAGAGATTGAAAAGGGGGGAAAAATGAATACTGATTTTGCAGTTGATTACCATGGCAACAATCAAAGCCGAGTAGCATTCAGGACAGCCCTAGTGCTGTTCTTGTTTGCCTACTGATTTGATTTTGAGTCATGGACTATAGCTTCACCTGCCATGTGTAAAATGGACATGTTGCTGAGTCCTGCCATTCAAGGCTTCCCAGGTCTACACAACTATTGCATAAAAGACTACAGGAATAAATGTCTCAACAGTCATAATCTGAAAATTGTCTCCAATCACTGTGGTTTGACAGTTAAAGAAATACTCCAACATATTTGGCAAGACCTGTTTTCTGACTTAACAGAGACAAAATGTTCAATACCATTTTCACCTCTGTACATCCACTGGTTTGGTTCCTATAGGTAGCATTTTGTTTTAGCTTAGCATAAAGACTTGAAGTCTACAAGACTCATGACCCCAGCCCCGTCAAAGAGAAAAAATAAATCTTACAGCAACTCCAAAGCGGCCTTATTTACATAATGTACTGTGTATTTGAAAAACGCGTCTTGTTAAAAAA
>OMLF01026165.1:20086-30470 GCA_900302615.1 Holocentrus rufus
AAAAAAAAGGGAAATTTTAGGATAAGTTAGATGGTAGGAACTATAGATGGTAGAAACTATAACCAGCATGTGTTCAGCGGTAATAGTATCTACCATCTAACTAAGAAAAAAAAAACTCCCCCCAAAAAACCCCAAGATGTGTATTTCATTGCCGTGTAATACATGTTACACAATGTAAATAAGACAGCTTCAGAGTTGCTGTAGGGTTTGTTTGTTTTTTTCACTTTGCCGGCTTCTTTGTCAAAGTGACAAAGTAGACTTCAAGTCTTTATGATAAGCTAACAAGAAATGTTAACCATTAGAAATGAACCAGGGGACAGAGGTAAAGTAAGTTGGGTAAGTTGGAAAAAGGGTATCTTGCCCAAAACGATGGAGTATCCCTTTAATGTGAGTTAGTAGTTTCTTAAAATTAGTCACTCCTGGATTTTTCAGTAAGTAAGTAAGTCAGAAAAAGGGGATTTTGGTGAAAATGTTGGAGTGTTCCTTCAATGCTAGCCTGGCTGACACCAAATGTGTCTGGACCGGCCATTCATTTGGCAGTATTTGCTCAAATTCTCAGCATTGTTTTGACTGTTTCTCCACATTTTAATTTGCAGTACCCCTTAACTGCCAATCACATGAACGCACCCAGCCCCTCAACTTGGCACGCTACCAACAGCATTCATGATTACTTGGAGTCAAATTGGTGATATCCAACCAGGACTGGACCCCATCTCAAATTTGAGGGCACAGCACCCTAATTATTTGCACAATAAGCTGATAAGATCAAAAGAGCCTTTCCAGACTTCAGAGATACTTTCTAGAGACAAGTGTTAGCCACGCTAGATTTATGCCACCTAAATAGCACTTGCTAGTTAGCCATGTCAATTCATCAAAATGATGTAACATTATGAAAAGCACTGCCAAACCAGAAAAAAATGCAATTGAAATTTCTGGCACTGACCACAATCAGTAATAGAACCCACCAATCAGGCAAATCGTAGTGAGAGGTAAAGTATGAGACACTCACCTGTAGTACGAAGGCCCCACAGTCACTGTCGTTGTTCTGACGACCCACATTCTGCAACATAAACATACACAAAGTCCACAAAATGCATTACAACATACAAAATGCACTCAGTGTAGGTTGCTATATTGTTTACTACGGCCGCTTCTGACCAAAGATTTTCCTAGTCCTACTAGTAGCCATTAGTTCAAGCCATTAGTCGACTAGTCATCGCACATTTATGATATTAATTTAATTAATTAAATACATATATTTTGGGGACATCAGTAAATGGTTTGAGTACTGGGGCTGAGAAAGAACACTGTTAACAATGTGATACTTTACAGAGTATTACAAAACCGATAATGATGATTTACAATATAATTTTACAAGCGCAGGCGCATGATGCGAGCTGCCCATTAATGAAGTGGATGCACCTATAGAGAGAAATGGACATTAAGTTAAACATGCAGTAAGTGAGGTAACTTAGCTTCCCCAGTCCCCGTGGACATTTGGATAAGCCTAATACGGTATGGTACAGGACTGGATTGAGCGAGCTGCTGCTACCGCTGCTACGGTAGTGGTGCACAAAGAAAGGAGTGCTGAAATGCAACTACAAGCACCGGTACCATAACAGTACAGATAGACGCATCAAGTGACGGCTGGTTTAAACAAGTTTTCGCAGTTTTCTACGGAACCGATGATCCAAACATCTTCACACTCGGCTCTGCAATGCCTCGGGCCACAGCAATACACCTGCCAAGTGTGAAGTCGATTGGACAAATGGCAGTCGAGATAATCGAAGGACAGGATACAGACATATATACATACACACATATGACATACATACAGACAGAGATTCCCAGATTTATAGTAAGATACCTTCCATACCTTATATTCACATATATCATTCTTTTCATTCTCAAAGTTCTACTTAAATTTCTTGTAGAGATGTACAATGCAGTTTTCTTCACTGTACAATTACTTGCTGGTGCAATGACCCACTTCCCATATGGGAGCCATTCATGTTTCATGTTATCTTAAGAGAATGAAATAAACAACATGAAGCTGTATCGAAATTAGACATCAGCACAAAGTATTTCACCATTTTGAAGAAGCCTTTCCATCCCGTCAAAAAGTCTCGCTGGTCTTTTTTGATGGCCTCTGCTTGCAGGTACTTGAAAATGTGCTGAAGAGAAAAAAACAAATTGACAACAAATGAAGAGAGTACTGAGCTGAGGCAAAGAAGCACAAGTCACAGGCTCCTGGTGACATCATCATTTGCTTTCCAACACTAACCTTTTGTTGAATCAATATATGGGACACTATTTTCCTTTTAATGAAAATGAGATCTGGTCAATTAAGGGTTGCCCACCTGATATGATTTGACAGACTTTGTATTTACTGTAGAATTGATTAATAATACACAGGTTGTCTATGGGAAGCCCCTAACCTGAACTGATTCTGACAAGAGAGAAAAAAACAGCCCATTAATTTGAGACTCCGCCTTTATTTCAGGCCAAAAATACCCGCATATTTCAGTAGTGCACCTTCATTTTACATACATATGCAAAGTATAACGTAAATGTTGCGCACATTACAAGTTGGTTGCAGTTTACTGCATTCAAATTTCTAAACATGAAATAATATTTGCACGCTATGCATAAAATGCCTTTGAAAATGAAATGTTAGATGGGTCTTTGATCAACATTCATATTTTTCAGGAAATATACAGTATATATATCGTATTCGAACTGAAAATGCATGTACAAATTGGGTTGTGTTCTGAACTAAATAATGCTCCAAAATCTGGAAAACTGAAATGCTACTGTGGGAGTTCATTTTCATATTATAATTTGCATTAACATGGCAGTATACACTTCTGTACAAATACCACACCAGTTCAAGTCCTGACCATGACCATGTCATTGTCCACTGAAATGACCTTGGCTTGGTTGTGCAATTTTTACCTTTGGGCAACGTCTGTTGAGGGTCCGCTGTGAGTCAAAGTAGGTGATGGCTCGGCGAGGGATGTCAACGCTGACAAGAGACCAGTGGACTTCAAGGTGGATGGGGATCAACAACAGATCCTTCTGAAAGATGTCCACCTGACAGACCAAAGGAAATGTACATGGAGAGAGTGAGGGAGGTGGGTATGTGGGTGGGGATAAGGAGAGAGAATAGTTGGATAGAATAAACTTAGAGTCAAACACTGAAACGTTGTAGATAAAAGGCAGGTTTAAGGAAACCTGCTATGTTCCAGATTGAACACCCTTACTGCAAGTCACTACAACAACTCAAAGGAATACTCCAATGTTTTGGGCGAAATACCCTTTTTCCAATATACCCAGAGTGAGACAAGATGTTTGATACCATTTTCACCTCTGTACGTCCACTGCTTCGGTTCCGATTGGTAGCATTTTGTTACAGTAACTTACAGCACAAGTGGTCAAGTGGTCTACAATGTACAATGTATACAATGTATCGTGTATTTGAAAAACACTGCTTGGAATAATAAAAATAAAAAAATAAATAAAAAAAAAGAAAAGAAAAGAATAAAGACACTAGGGTCATTTTAGGATAAATTAGATGGTAGAAAGTACAACTGCTGAGCATGTGATCAGCGGTTATAGTATCTACCATCTAACTTCTCCGAAGAAAACTTTTTTTTATTCCAAGATATGCATTTCATTACTGTGTAATATGTTACACTGTGTGAATAAAACAGCTTCAGAGTTGCTGTAAGGTTTATTTTTTCACATTGACAGACTTGAAGTCGGTCAAAGTGACAAAGTAGACTTAAAGTCTTTATGCTAAGCTAACAAGAAATGTTGACCATCAGAACTGAACCAGGGGATGTATAGAGGTGAAAATAGTGAAAAGTTCTGCATTACTTGCTGTGAAGCCTATTGCAAATTGGAATGCATAAAAGTTGAAGCTGAAAACTGCACTAAGCAATGGTATACACTTGTAACTCTGAATGTCATCGAGAGGTCAAAAGTGCTAAAAAGTGCTGGTGGCTCCTCATTCTCCTAGTGAATCTTGTAAAATGATGTCAGTAGACTGCCACAGCATGGGCCAGTCTGTGTTGTTTTACATCAAAAATACAGTAAAAGGATGAAAGAGGACAAGATCTAATGCTTGTGGCTTTGAGCTTTTTCTGGATGGAGTGCGCACTGCTCTTTAGGAGACAATTTTGGATTTCATTTTCAAGTTTTAATTTTCCACTAGATTTTCCACAAATGACCAAGCCTGACACCACAACTGAATTTGAATCTCAATTTGAACTTCAATTAGTATGGATTAGAGGTTCTTCTTTGTTGCAGACCCACTATGATTTATGCTTGTAAGACAGCTGGGTTTTTCATAAAACATCTTACCTCGTGCAGGCTTTAAACCTGAAAATCCTCTCATGTTGCCTATTGAAAATCAGGCTGAAAAAGCAAGTGCAAGAGAATTTGACTATCTGATCTCCACTTACATTTTTTGTCCACCGTTTGACTCCTTCGTAGCCTTTTGTTCTTAGCTTATCATAAAAGAAGCTGTTGAAAAAGTGAACCTGAGAAAGAGAACATGGAAAACTAAGATTCTGGCACAAAGGGGAAAAACTACTTATTGCTATCTGGAAGTGTATACTGATCGAGTTTTTTTCTTCATGAAGCTGAAACTTAGGAGCTATAGGATTGTCATCAGACAGCAACAGACAATATGTTGATCTGGTTAGAGATAATTATTAGCAGTGTGTGGCAGTTTTTCTTGTTTCCTTACCTTCTCTGGTACAGAGTCCATGACCAGGTCACCATACATGTTCATGACCTGAGCAAAACAAAGATACCAAATGCAACAATATGTCTTTGAAATGAACAATATCCTTTTAATGATATTGCAATTATAAGATATGTTGGAGTTCTAGTTAATGGTATGGGTTAGGCCTGCATTTGCAGGGTTCCCACACTGTGTCAAATGTAAAATCCCCTAACTTTTCCATGACTTTCCATGACTAAAATACAAAATTTCCATGACCTAAAACATAACATTTTTTTCCTTGACCACAATTTTAAAAGCACTTCAGAAGTCTTATTAAAGTTCATAACTCTGTTTTACTCTCAGGGGGAAGTGAGCATATTTATAAAATAATTAGTGACTGATTTTTTAAAATTAAGGCAGATAAAATTCCATGATATCCTATGACTTATTCCAAGA
Source organism: Holocentrus rufus (assembly GCA_900302615.1). Taxonomy (NCBI): domain Eukaryota; kingdom Metazoa; phylum Chordata; class Actinopteri; order Holocentriformes; family Holocentridae; genus Holocentrus; species Holocentrus rufus. Next base: position 25,275 of record OMLF01026165.1, read on the forward strand.
ATTTATCAAATCCCCTGACTTTCTCTGTCTGGAACATACTTCAAAATTCTATGACTTTCCAGATATTCCATGACTCATGGGAACCCTGCATTTGCTGGGTCTTTGAAAAGAAAGCAATGCTTTCACACAAAAAGACTGCTGGTGCTGTTGTGTACCTGGTCGTTGAGCCAGTTCTGTCCATACAGAGTGCTCAGATCGTCCATTGTCAGCACATGGCGTTTGTAGTTGACCCGGAACGTTCGTACAAGAGCCGTTCCTGACGAACGCTGGAAGGACTGCATTAGATGCTGCACTACCGCTTTCCTGAGGGGGAACAAATTGAAGAGATCGATGAATTTATCAGATATTCACTTTTAGAATTTAGCCAGGTAGTTTTTGTCTAAGCACTAAGACAGAATAAGTGTGTGAGACAGCACAGCCTGGTTGAATGAAGCCATTATAACCTCTTAATTTGGAAATCTAAAGAAATTATTAAACAGCTTAGGCCCAAATATACCAACCTTTCTGATAATTGCACGGATAACGATTCAGTTCTGATTATACAACAATTAGATCCGGTCGAGCGATTTGATTGGTCAAGAGGCCCTCCAGGAGTGCTGATATATAGTATAACAGGACTCTGACGTGTAACTATATGTATTACTGCGCTGTACAAGTGTTACAGTGCAAACCTACAAGTGTAAACCTACATTAACGTCCACGATCTACATTGCAACAAACTTTGTACCGCGACAGCATTCTCAGAGGAGGACGAGAGGGAGGAAAAATAGCGTGGAGACCGCTGTGCAAACTTCCAGGTGTGTTCAGAGCTGCTAGCTAGCCTGCGCTAATGTGTAGACCTACACAAAGTAGCAAGCTAGCTTGTGGTCGGGAAATTATGTTGCTTAGCAACAGTTCAGTCGCTTGAATTCTTACGGACCTATTTGTGCTGGCGGAGGGCAATAAATGTTTAAACAAATCATAATCTGATGTCCAATGTTACCGTTATTTGAGAAATGATGTTGGTAGAACTGTTGTATAAAAGCAATATCACACTCACAGTTGTGCTGTTATACTTAAATGTTATCAGCCAAACCCTAATCAATTGCAAATCAAGTGCTAATCAAACTGCCTCCCTCTCAAGAGTAGTGGCACTTTTTGAATAAACCCACAATTCTTTAACCAACAAAAACGCCATAAGAAAGACAATATACAAAAGAGGATAATCAACAAACTATTTATACTAATGTATGTGTGTGTCTCTGACCTGTGTGGCTGTGAGAAGCTCTCGCTGAAGATATCCTGAAGCTTCTCCACTATGTCATCTACATGGATGGGAATCAAACTGCCATACTGCTGTAAAGACTCTTCAAGAATACCTAGAAAAAAATGGGACAAAAACGTGGAATAAAATGGGGAAAAATGCTGCAAACATCTCCACAGTTTCAGGCCAAGCTGTTGTAGTATTCAGCACGCACTCCTGGAGATCACTATTCCGAGTTAGAGGAAAAGCTTGAGAATCCAACCATGTAAAATTCATTTTTATTCCATTTTTGGATAAATATTATATCTAGGCACACCAGTGTAACCAGTGCAAACAGCTCATACTCCCAACTGTTTTTTTTCTTCTCATTATCAGTGTACTTTACATTACTTTATCAGTTGTTCATCACATGGATGCATCTGTATAAGACAGACAAAAGGAAAAAGAGATTCTATAAAACTAGGAAAAGGACATATTTGTAGGCATAAATACTGTATTTCCAATTATTTTCACAAATGATGCAACTTAATTTTTTGCCTGTGTGTCAGTTTTTCAATACAGGAACATATTTGCTCTTCAAGACAAAGTTATATCATAGACCATGACATATAGTAGCAGAAGCAGAAAAAAATAATAGAAGAAGAATCTGACAATGAGATTAAGGCTGGCTTTACGTGGTGCAACTGAAATGCAACTTCAGTTCCAGGCAAACCATCCAATGAAAATTATAAATTTGGTTTGCATCAACATTTAAAATGATCAATATAGGTTTGTTGACATGGTAACAGTAAAAGTTTCATTTGCAACCTGCAACTAACTGCATGAAAGAGCACTGTATGAAGCAAGTCTGAGAGTTGTGAATCTCTAATTGTTATTGCACAATAATAGCCTTGGTGTAAAGCATTACAGCCAATGAATATCATTGTGTAAACATTTTGACTCTATAAAATGGGGGAACCATGGATAAAAAAAACAAACAAACAAAAAAAACATCCCATTATGGATGTAACAATATATTCAGCTAACACTTCAGTTCAATACATGGTGCTGGGTTCCAGGCTCAAAATTACAACCATATTTTGAGCAAAATTGGTGCTTTTAAGAACTGAGTGAGAATCATGATCTCAATTATAATACAAAAGCTACTGTTCCCATTTAATCCAGAATTGTGCAGCCCCAACACAGATTAATGAAAACCTAATCCGTGGTGCCCAAGATATTGTGTGTGACAAATGTACAAACAGACCAGGACCAATTCATAGTTCCCCCTCCAGCTTCACCAAGGAGCCATAAATACCAAGGGAAAACAAGAAATTGCAACAGGGTTTACATCAAGTTAAATTTGAAAAGATTTCTAATGCCTGCTCAAATAAAAAAAAAATGGAAACCAGATTTAACACTCAAACACAGCATATAACCGCACGAGTGAGTTTTTCATAACTGAATTTTCAGAAAAGTCCACTCTGAAAATAATTTCTTAAACAACAGACCACAGCTTATGTGTCATTACATGTAACTGCCAAAACATCTTTGGAGCTCAACTGATAATTTTATTCAAATTATTAGATGAATATATTGCTCCAGGCTATTCCTCAGTGTTTGGAAATGAAGCAGGAGGAGAGAAAAAGATTAATTCCAAGTGTAAAAATGAGTATATTCACATGTACATTGACACACACACACACACACACACAACTTGTGGTCCATAGTTGGAAGGAGAAATTATTTCAAATAAGTTACATCTGTAATCCATACCAGTCACACAGCTCATGTGTTCTTCAGTGAGGGCGAGCTCCACTGGTTTGTCTTCCACTTCCCTCCTCCCTCTCTCCTCCTGACTGTCTGTAGAGCAGCTGTTCATGTGCTCATCTGCAGGGAAAAAAGCAATTAGCAGTGTGATAAGATAGAATTATGTGCAAGCTGATGCTGTGTTGTTAAAGTGTAAATGGCCATATTCAACTCTAACTTTTTTGTCATTCCTTGTACTTGCTTATCGGGATCATGAATGATGACTTGCCCTGCAAAAGCTCAGGGGAGACATGTTGGCTCCAGCAATTTCCAAACCCTTCCACCTAACAGTCTTCAGAAGCGCTGAAAATGCGTAGCAAGATAAAGCGGATATCCAGTGATTTCCTCATTTTCATATATAACATCTATTGGAAACCAAATTCGCCAAAGCCTAGCTAGCCAGCTGCAGAAATCGAAATTCAAAAAAATATTTTCGATACAACACAGAAATCTTTTATGCCTTCCGCTGTCTTCTTTCACCAATTTTGTTAGTGTATCATCCATGTTAGCTAGCAAGCTGTCTTTTTTCAAAGGTGAATACATTTTCGTAAACACTGTGTCGTGATTGGTCAGATACTCTTCCAGTAAAAGTCGTAAGCAAAGACTAGTGAACCATAGCCTTCAATTGCTCTAACTTGTTTTAATGCAATGCTGCGGCTGTAATTCTGCTGTACCTTTTACCAACTTTGCAAAATAAAACAAAAAAAAGTTTGGTCTCATTCATAGCTAATGTTGTAAAGACAAAGGTCTTCACCTGCTCAATAGTGCCCTGTGTGCCCTGACATGACCCGTTATGATTTGGCACTATACAAAAAAATAGAAAAAATTTAAATGTGCCTTAATGTCATAAAATATCTGATAAATTAAAGTTCAAACTAATATCAATTTACAATCAATTATTAAAAGTCTCATGGCATAACTGGGCACTTTTCCAGCCTATTAGAAAAGGGTATGGACAAATAACTTGTGCAGTGTAAAGACTTCAATCAAATTTTAGGTAGGGCTGGGCGATATGCCAAAAAATATTATCACAATATTTTTTCCATATTGATCGATAGATATAAACAATATATAATTTGATAATGTTGCCAAATGATGACACGATTGTTTTGGTACAGCCCCGCTATTGCTGACAACAGCAGAGCCACCAGAACGTTCTATCACATTGCCCCTACCTTTCTCAGACTCGGTGAACCTGTCATCGTCATCATCATCCTCTTCATCAGTGAATGGTGATCGCTGGTATCTCTTGATCCTCCTCTGCTTGCTGTACAGATTGTATCTCTGTCCTCTCCTGGCCCACCGGTGCCCTAGAGTGCCCATCCATTGGGCCCGCTGGCGCCAGCTCTTCCAGTGCTGGGTGAGACGGAAACGAAGGCCACCGTGGGATCGCAACTGCTGCCAGCGCCTGAGCCTCCGCAGGGCCCTGAACCCACTGGACTGGGACCACACCGGGATTCTGGATCTTGGTGAGTCTGCCACTTTGGCCTGGGAGTCAAGGACATCCATGCTGATGTTGCCACATTCTTCTTCCTTCTGCTGGGGTCCATGGTGTTGGTGGTGATGTGGATGGGGGTGCTGGCTAGCCTGGGAGGGAAAGTCAGGGACCTCCCACTCCACCTCGGCCTCATCTCCTTCTCCTTCCCCCTCCTCATCGTCCTCCCCTTCCTCCTCCTCCTCATCATCCCAACCCTCACCTTCAAACTCTGCCTCTTCCTCCCCGTCCAGATTGTTCTCTGCCTCCTCGTCACCTATCGCCTCAATCACACCCATCCCATCCTCCTCCTCTTCATCCATATACTCGCCCATCCAGACCTTCTCCTTCTGCCCCAGTTTGAGGTGCATGGGGCTGGGCACGCTGTGGCCTGATGCTGGGTCTATGAGGTGGTCCCCAGGAATCCCACCTATACACAAAGATGCAATATACATGTCAAATGGCAGGTCAAGTAGATCAGTGGTGTGTAACCATGTGCCATTGTGTCCCAAGAGTCTACAGGTTTTCATTCCAACCAAACACTATAGCAGCTCAAAGGAACTCTGGCCAGAGAAAGGGAACTAAAATTGAAATACACTGCTGTAGTGTTTGCTTGTAAGATAACTGAATAGGTTTCAGGATTACAATATAAGGATATGTCATTTTTAAAGTCGTCCCCCGTGGCCCCCGG
>OMLF01026165.1:30559-41816 GCA_900302615.1 Holocentrus rufus
TACTTTTGGTTTTGAAAGTTTGAGTTTCATGTAATGGCATGATGGCCAAAAAAGAAAAAAAATAATGACCCAGGCTAAAAATAAGCGGAACTATTCTTTAAAGCAGCTACAAGGAGTTTTTAACTGGTTAGGTCAGTCTCAATTTAATACTGATGCCTCTGTATGACCTATATAAGCAAACGAGGCCATTAGTTAGAATACTGGCTATTGCTATAGAGTTATTCTAAATGCCTGCTGGAAGAGCCTATGTTTACATTACGTGTAGCTTTGTAGCTAGGGATGAAACGGTTATTGGTTTTAGGATAAACCACAGTAAAATTCCTGACGAAGAGTATTATCATTTCAAATTTTAAATTTAATTAAAACCGTGTTTGATTACTATGCTTTGAAAAACTCATGGTAAATACTGTCCAGCATTAACCAAAGTTAGCAACAGTCTCCCAGATGCAGGTGTGCGGACACAGCATGCAATGTGGGTTTATTTTGTATCAAACTGAAACTGAAAACATAGAGGGCTGTGAGAGTGCTCCGGAGAATTTTCAGCCTTCTTAGAGGACCAAACTTGGTTGTATTTTGGTTTTTATAAGAGTGCTGAGGGAAACTTGATCAAAGATGGCCATCCTGTCTGCAGAACATGCAGAAAGAAAATGGATGTGAAATGGGGCAACACTTCAAATCTTATGAGTCATCTTCGTGAACCACTACTTTATAGCGAAAGCAAATTAAGTTAACTTTTAGCTTAATGCATGTGGGGACTTTGAATGGGGGAAATGTCACGGTTTGTCTTGCTAATAGCTTGTCTATAATGTAAACTTGAAATGTTGTGTTACCTACCCCTGTAAAAACACTACACGTTATTCTGCTGCTGTGTGACTCCCTCACTGCATTAATTGTCTAGCTCACTCGACCATCCCTGCTTGCTATTTTTTCGCTCATCTAGTTTAAAATCCAACAGCCGTTGAATTGGTTGCAAAAGTATTTCAACAGGCGAAACATTATAGACTCCAATACAAGACTTTTGTATTTACAGTATGTCAACTGTTGAGCTCATTGCAATTACTATAACTGTCCTCTTTAGACTCATTTCTATTTATGTAAATTGTGTATGGCATCTGGGGTCACTGCATATACTGAGATGCAACACAGAAGCTAGACTGTGTGTGTGTGTGTGTGTGTGAGTGAGTGAGTGAGAAAGAATCGTAATTTCATCATTTTATTTTATATGCAAACAAACAGTGCACAGCACTGCTAATTTCATTTTTTGGTTTTCAATATAGAACTTGGTGAAATGATTTCAGTGTGTGTATGAGTACTTTAACATTTTCAGCACATTTTAACAATACCATGATAATGCTGATACCATGATAATTTTGGTCACTATAATAGTGACATGAAATTTTCATACCATTTCATCTCTAATTGTAGCATGAGGGAGTACAAAGATGTTACTAGGACGAGGAAGGGACATTTCTCTTCATTTAGTAACATTAAAAGTAAAATTAGACTTGTTGTTGGTTTCCAGACTAATTTTAAAAAAGATGGGGGAAATAAAAAAGAGTGCAAGCAAGCTGCGGTGGTTGAGTAAGTTAGAGGGTTAATGCAGAGAGTCAGCGGTGGTGGTGAGAATAGTTGAATCAGATAAATAAAAAGCCATCCTCTGATTGTTTCACAGCGGTTACATTCTAAAGCAAAAAAACACATCCACACCTCCACACAGCCCTGCAGGAAGGTGTCGCATTGCTAGATTCGGTGTTGAATGCAGCCTTACATGTAACCTAAGGGTATAAACGGTACAAAAACAAAGTTTACTTTGTTTTACCATCGTCATATTACAATTATTACTCTTGCATAGCCACAAATAGATACATCACTGCGAATCTTGTAGCTGTATTTAATGGGCCAGCTGTATGTATTCAAGGATGTGGGACTGGGGGAGAGCTGAAGGAGACAATTACCAAATTCCTCATTTCTCTTCTGACAGGGGAAGGTAATTTTATTGTTTAAATTTGTAAATATTGACTTCTCCAGCAGTTTATTCCATGTCAAAAAAGAGCGACATAAAGAGCATGCAGAAACCACATGAAATAGCAGGGAAAGCGCCAGCAAATATTAATAGATAGGCTAGATAATTAAAAAAAAAAAAAAAGGTTGTAGCTAGACTTTAAAGTTTACATAAACACCATTAAGAAAAGTCTTCAGTAGCAATAAATGGGCCTTTCTCAAGCTGCGTTCTTCTCTGTACTTGTGTGCTTGTGGACTTGTGAAACGGCATCAGCTGCAGCCCAAGTACAGTTCCAATACATACATTCGCATTTTGCCAAGAACGGTTAAAATTCCCGGTTGTGTTCTTGACACGCCCATTTTACCGCGGATGCATCGGGAGGAGACTTGTGTGGACTTGAGACAGCCCGGTATCCCAGAATGCATTTCGAACCAAGCAGCTGCGATGGCTGTTCCAATTGCAGAATGACAGTAATGCGCCCTCCCGTCCTCAGGAGTTTGTACTCCGGGGTCGTATGTGCCAAGTCTGAACTACCAAGTTCGCAAGTCCGAACTTGGCGAACTTGGTATTGAGAAAGGCCCGATGTGTGCAAAAATATTCTCATCAACTGTCATTTTATTTCTTTGGTTGCAAAATTTACATGGGGATTTCAATATTTCTGATAAATAATTTTGTGTTCACAGTATTTTAATGTTACGCCATGTTTCTTTTTCAAAAGTAGAGGTCTGAATAGTACTACATGTGTGCTAAATTATCTAATTACGTAATTAACTATGACTTAATTTCTTTATTATCAAACACATACACACTCTGCCCTATTATTAATTCTGGGAAATTGTTTCGCTGTAACTTTAAATGTAATCAGATGTAATTTAATTTAAATGTTCAGTCATTTACCACACTGGTGTTTTGATATATTCAAAAACAAAAACTGATTCCAGTCCCGCATCATGGACTCGTTTGCAGTCTTTCCTGTTATTTCCCTTCTCTGATGTTCATGTAGATACCAATATGTAAAAATAAATAAATAATTAAGGCTGAATATGAACATCAGTACAGACATCATTTTCTTAAGTATACTTTCCAAACCTGAGAAACTACTGGTTGCATTTTGGGCTTGTTGCCTGTTGTTGGTCAAGATTGTATGGTAAGTCCTTACAAACCGCAGTGCAGTTCTCTTGGAAGAGGACCACATTTTCAGAGATGTGGGTGCAGTTATTTTGTGCTGTCTGAGTTTAAATAGCATTGTTCTCACTAAGTCAAACCAAATGAACTGAAGGAGTAAATGCTCCAAAGTTCAACTGAAAGCTGCAACAAACCTGCTTTGTTATGAATGCACACTTGGTGCACAAGGTATGATCAGGTTAGTCACGCGATAACCTACAGCACCGTGTAGGTTATTGTGTGATGAGCCACTAATACTGTTCAGTGTGTTAAGTAAATAGTCATGATCAGAAGAGAGCTCACCTCCACCAGCATCTTCCTGCCCCACAGCGGTCAAGCCCAGGTCTCCCTGCCAGCGGTTCTGAGCCAGGCTACCACCGCTGTCTCGCATTATCCACGGACACCCCACAACCTGCGCCAGCTCGCTGCCTACAAACAACCAGCAGAGTTTACAGAATGTAACTAAACAAAAGAATAGGTCATGTACGAGTCAACTAAACACTTTACCAATCATGTCAACAATATGAGTGAAATCCTTTACTGGATGGGTGAGCCAGTGGGGAAAGAACCCACTCTGGCACTATTGGGTTGCTGTGCCCACTGAGATACACAGAGAACGTTTGATGTGGTAATCTGGTAGCATTACTGAATTTAAAATTGTTGAACATTACTACTGCTGTCTCACACTGGCGTTGCACTAGGCACAACAGGTGGGCAATGGCAGTATTTTGTATGGAAATAATTGGCACCTTATACTGAAGACTAGAGTTCAACAGAAGACTGCTTTTTCTTCATTTCCCCCTACAGCACACTGTTACTGGATGGAGAACAAATTGAGAGCAAATAAACCTATAGCTCTTGGTTTTCTATTACTACAGTGAAAATGGAGCTCAAGCACAGGTCAATTAACAAGCGACTGGCCTGGTTACAATCTCCAGTCCCCGTCCAAAATAAATAGCAGCTGTATCGCCTTGTTAACCCTGCCGCTCCAGATGCAGATAACGAAAATGTGATAACGGTTAGCGTTCTTGTTGCCATGTGCAGCTGGACGGCGAGTTGGTCTTCGTGTTATGTAGCTTAGCTTGCTAGCTAAGCTCAATGTATCGACTGAGGGTCTATCAGAGAGGGACTTCAAGAACGCACTAGAAAAAGAATAGCAGTAGCATTTAATGACAACCGTTGCTGACTTAGTGAGGCGTTGGACCAATGCAGTAATAGTCAATAATAAAAACAAATGTTCTATGAGGCAAAACCATAGTCTCCGTTGCAGGAAATAGTCCTAGCCACGGCTAGCTTGTTGCACACAACAGCGTGTGGCCAGTTAGCATTATCGTCTAAATTTGAGCTCTGAAGTCTTCATTAAACCCAAACATTTATAACAGACATTATTTTAGAACTTAACTGTACATAGATTAAACACTTGCTTCACAATTCGCAATCATTTGAATAACGAGAAATGCCGCAAGGGTGTCCTTTCAGCTAGCCACGATACCATATTAGCTAGTTAGGCATAAGCTAAACGCTAGCTAGCTAAAGACAAACCACTGGCGACAACAAAATAATACGGTTTGTCGGCCTATTGCATTTCCTATGTACGTATTGCAGTTTAATACTTACCGTTAACCTGCAGTTTTATAAGAATATGTTTCCAAAGTGCAACTGAATGTCGAGTGTGTTTTTAATTTTGTAAAGGGATCGAGCCAAAACAATGCTAATTTTTGCTAAACCTCATTCAATGAAGTCAGGTGTTGAAAACCCAGATGTCACCTCCTAACTTTGATCCCTTTCAAGTCTTCCGGTTCGGTCAAAATTGGAAAGATTTTGCAGAAACGGTGGATTATGGAGTCATCGGTCTATATGTGATAGAGAGGAAGAGTCTGTTTCATTTTAAGGTGATCTGTGTAGGAAATAACGGACGTGTGGAGCCGGATCACTGCAGCTTTTTCGCTGTCATCTTAACCACAACAAATCCGTCGCGCAGCAATTGCGTCATCTTCACAGCCTGTGGTTCGTTACGGCTTTTTATTACCTTTATTTTGAATATTTCGTTATAACATTATACTTGAACACACGTGCTTTAAAAACTGCTGCAATTTATTATCCACAAAGAGTACTGAATCACCTCGTGCGTTATTAAAGACCAATACAGATTTGTTTTCGATTGCAGCCGCGATAGCCAAAACTTTGTTCCAATATTAACGTTACATTTACTTCTACCACTACCATCGCTGCTACAACAACAACTAATAATAATTATCATGATAACATATAACACAATTTATTGACTATTTCGAACATAATATGGAGAGCCAGTTATGATTTTTCTGTCGCTCCTTTGGCCTTATTGTTTGTGTGTTGATAAAGTACAGGTGTTTAGGAAAAATTGATTGATTTTATTGTGTAAGAGCCAGTTTTTTATTGTGTAACAACGGGGTCCAGTATGGCTGCTGTGCAGTGTAGTACAGCCTTTGTAACTAAAAATGGTACGTTATGGTATTTTTGAAGATAAAATGTTAACCTATTCTATTGGGTTTGATGATTTTTAAACTAATGATGAATATCTATATTTTTCATGCATATATGTAACTTTGGCAATTTTATTGTGAAATTTGGACATTCAGACCAAGAAGTAGTGCTTTCAGGTCCAGATCACGTTGTGGTGTACCTTATAATTTTTGAGGTTCAAATAAATGCACGAGGTTCAAATAAATGCATGAACAAGTTATATGTGGTGTGGAGCATGGACAGTTTGTGAATCTGAGGAACATGATGCACATGATATTTTAGACTAAGGGTAGCGCTAGAGGACTACTGATGGTGAAACCAAATTGATACTTGGTATGCATGTTGTGTACAAGTCAAATGTTTGCCCTGAGAGTGGCATTACAGGAAAGGTCATAGGGTCATCACAATCAAGAGAAATCTTCCTTTATGAAGTATGAATACACACACAAAATATCATGAGTGCACTCATTACAAGTCTTGACATCTTGTGTGCAAAACTGACATCGTGGCTTGAGGGTGGCTGTACGATCGGCTGAATGGCTGAGGCAAAAATGGGGTAGAAATGTTCTGCAGTCCAGATGCATTTATTTACAAGGATGAAAAAATGGCAGATTCCATGCAGCAATATATACAGTGCATGCCAGGCCAATATAAAATTGAAGAAAGGAAAAAAAGTACTTAAGAACATAGAAGAAAAATAACAATACAAAACTATGAAAAACACACAGCTCTGCGCTGTAGGAAATGGCCCTTTAATTCTGGGCCTTATATACAGCAACACACTGCCTTGTCTCTGTTACAGTGGTCTGGTCACAACTGAACCTCTAGGAACTCTAGCCAAAGACGGAAAGTTAGGGTGAAGGTTCACTAAAAGGCTACTTCCGTCAGCCTTTTTGGGAAAAACATAAGTCAAGTCAAGTCACTTTATTTTCATAGCACAATTTAAAAACAACCAGCGGTTGACCAAAGTGCTTTAGACATACAGATAAAACAAGATGCACACACACACACACAAGACAAGGAAAAATAATAATAATGATATAATAATGATGATGATGATGATGATAATAATAATAATAATAATAATAATAATAATAATACATAAAGGGAGGGGATACAGTTAAATGATTACAACATTAACACAGTAACAGAAGCTAGGTTGACATTTAAGACCCATCGAGGTCAGGGAGAACAGGTCCAGCGACAGAAAAGGCACAGTCGCCCTCACACTTTGAGCAAGAGTGTGGGATGTGGAGGAACATCTTATCAGATGACCTCAGTGTTCGGGTTGGAGAGTAGGGATGCAGCAGGTCACTGAGATAGGTTGGAGCTAGACTATTTAAAGCTTTGAAGACAAAGAGTAGAATCTTGCAATCAGTGTTGGGCATGTTACTTTAAAAAAGTAATTAGTTACTTGTTACTTCTCTGAAAAAGTAACTGAATTAGTAACTAAAATGAAACATTAGTAACTTACTTACTTTATTATAAAAGTAACTCATTACCAGGGTAAATAAATTTGCGTTACTTTAAAAAAAAAAAAAAAAAGAAGTTGCAACATGTCAAAGAATTTGGATTTTTTTCTGAGCAGGTTTCACAAGCCAGTTGCATAGAATAGAACAGCATAGACAGATACACTTAATCATTATTAGAGTTGCTTACAATGGACTTGGGCAAAGTCTTTGCTCCGGGACATAATGCACACTTGATATATAAGTTCTTGCCTTTGACCTCAATGACGTTGAAGTAGTGCCTATACCTCCACCTTGAAAACGCCAATTTTTCCTCAGATTGCTCCAGACTCGCCATTGCTGCGTGTAATCTCTGATTCTCCGGTAGTTTGTGTGCGTGTGCGCAGCTTTGCGCGTTCTGGTTTGTGTGTAAAAACACCCTCCCACCTGAACTCTGATTCTGGTTGGCTTACCATGAAATGTGACTCTACCTTAGCCAATCATCATCTCTTACGTCGTTGTTGCCCCTCCCCAGCCCCCTCACTACCCAAAAAACCTTTGCAGCTCCTGGTTGCCTGAAAGAGCCAGGGGTGCGTTCAGATTCAGCGAACGTTGACAACAGCTTCAATGAGTGTGCTAGCTTCAGTAGTAACGTACCGCATTTAATTGTCAGTAACAGTGACAGCTTTGTAATGATGGAAACAGTAATTAGTTAGATTACCCCGTTACTGAAAAAAATAACGCCGTTATGTAACACCGTTTATTGTAACGGTGTTACTCCCAACACTGCTTGTAATACACTCTAATTTTCACTAGTAGCCAGTACAGTGATGCTAACATTGGAGTGATATGACATGATTTTTTTTTAATCTTGTTAACGTGCTGCTGTATTTTGTACTAATTGAAGGCGAGATAGAGTGGATTGACTGACACCATAGCATAGTGCATCGCAATAGTCTTGGCGTGATGAAATAAAAGCATGGATAAATGTTTCAAAATCTTTGAAAGAAAACATATGTTTTACTTTGCTTAAGACCCTGAGATGATAAAAGAGGACTTGACTACAGAATTGATTTGTCTATCAAATTTTAAATCGGTATCGAATAAGATGCCCAGATTTTTTGCATAGGGTTTGATCTGACAAGACAGTGATCCTAGATCACAGACCATATTTTTGGAAATGTCCGCAGATCCAAAAATAAAAATATACAGAGAAAAAAAAATACAGCTCAGTACCGATCCTTGTGGTACACCATACAAGAGTGGGGCGGGGACTGATGGCGGCGATCCCCCAGCTGAAACTGATAAGGTCTTCCTAGGAAGGAGGCAAACCAGTTGAGTGCAGTGCCTGTAATTCCCATCCAGTGTTTTAAACGGTCTTATCGACAAAAAAGCTAAGGAAGTTTTCACAGCTTGGTAAGTGCACGTCATTGCTATTGTTATCTGAAGGGTTAATTAAAGTGTCAAGTGTGTTCAAGAGGATTCGTGGTTGGTGGTTGTGTTTTGCTACTAAATCTGAAAAATATTTTGCTCTTGAAGACTTTACAGCCTTCTGGAACGCAGTTTGGCAGTGTTTAAGGATCTCATAGGATACTTGAAGTGTATCTTTCTTCCACTTTCTTTCTGCCCTCCTGCAGGCTTGTCTGAGGCCTCTGATGGTGCTACTGAACCAGAGCTGGGACTTTCTTTCTCACCAATTTCAGTGGGGTCACCGGGTTGAGAGTTATTTTGCAGGAAGAATTGAACATATTGACAAGCTCATTTTTTGCTGGATTATCCAGGTTGGTGGTGGAAGGGGTCAAGTTGAAGCTACTGGCAAAACGGGCCACTATGGCATGATTGATCACCCTTGAGTAGCGTGGTTGAGGGCAGGAGTTTCTCACAGCCCCAGGGAACCTGGCACTAAAAACTACAGGAAAGTGGTCAGAGATAAAGACATTGATAATTCGCAGATTATCTGTATCAAGACCGTGAGATAAAATCTTATTGAGAGTATGCCCTTGCTCATGTGTTGGCCCGGAAACAGACTGGCTCAGATTAAAAGCATCGATTAAGTTGGTAAAGTCCTGTACAAGAGGCTTGTCAGGGCAGCAGATATGAATGTTGAAATGTTAAGATTAAAACCCTGTCCCATTTGGGCATTGTTAAAGCAAGAAATTGTGAGAAGTCTTGTATAAAATTTCCGCTTGCTTTACGTGGACGATATACTACAGCGCAGAGCAGGGGCACAGAAAGCCCAACTCTGACTAGTTGCAATTCAAAAATCTCAAAGGGCATTGCAGGGAGCATGGAGCAGCTAAAACAATTTCTATAAATAGTAGCGATCCCTCCACCTCTGCCTGAAAGTCTAGATGAGTTAAAACAGCTACAATGCTCTGGAGAAAGTTCAATTAGAGCAGCTGACATTCCATCGTTTACCCAGGTTTCACATATGAAAAGAAAATCCAGATTCTGTGATGTAAAGAAGTCATTTAAAATAAAAGTTTTGTTTGATATCGACCTCACATTTATCAGTGCTATCTTAAGCTCAGACAACCCTGGAGAAGGGGCATGACGTGTTACTTTGATTAAATTATTTCGATTTTTTTCTATTTCGTTGAAAATCTGATACATGAGCTGGTCTAGAGGCAGTTATTTTGACCAGGATGGCTCCGTGTGTGAAGTTGAGCGGTTTAGAATTAAACAGACGGATGCAGGTAATAGTAGGAAGCCCCTCTGGGCACAAGAGGGAGCTCTGGGGCGTTGCAGGTGAGGGAGAGGTTTGCTGGTAGTGACCGTGAGTGACCAGGTGAAAACATGCGGAGGGAGGTAGTCAGTGTGATGGAGAGGTCCAGATGGAGTAGAAGATACTGTCTGTTAGATTATGTGACCCGAGGTTGTTTGGGTGGATACCATCACGGCAAAAGAAGGATGGACATTTCCAAAACAGGTTGAAGTTGTCAATAAAAGTCATTTTATGAGCTACGCATGTTTGTTTCAGCCATGTATTATAGCTTAGCATGCGGCTGAAATGCTCATTGCCGTGGTTATGGGGGGGATGGGTCCGCTAATAAAGTTCGTCTCTCTTGTAGCGCAAAGTAATTAAGGAATTCCGAGGACTGGCTTGGAATGTCATTGCATCTTACGTGGACAATAACATCCCTAACATGTGGGTTTTTGGCTAAAATGCTGGGGATTTTTTCCACGATATCCAACACTTTTGCACCTGGAAAGCAGTGGGTAACTGCAGATTTTTTCCTGACATGTCTTACAATCGAGTCTCCAATTATGAGCATGGCTGGAGGTGCCACGAAGGCGACTTTACTTTTGGTAACGCAGATTGGGAAGGACTGACTGATTGTCTGCCAAGGGCTTGCTGCAGGGCTGGTGTGAAACAGGGAATAGAGCAGCGGCATGCCTTGCTATGGCTAGGTATGGCTGGAAAAGGGATTGGAGCTGCCAGTTTGCTCTGAAACCCACTGGACAACCAGGGAGACGGCGAAGAAGCCTGGGATTTTGCGGCAAGGGGAGGGAAATCCTGAAGATCAAGGATGTCCTATTTATTCCTCAACTGGATGATGTCCTGTGGAGGTGCCCAGGAGGAGTGTACACTCCTCTTGGGCAAGTTACAGTAGTAACGGGCAACAGATTATGATTTGTATAAACATTTATTCCGCTCCGCCAGCACAAATAGGTCCGTCAGATTTGAACCGACTGAATGGTTGCTAAGCAACACAATTTCCCAACCGCAAGCTAGCTTGCAACTTTGTATCAGTCAATAGAGCTGGGTATCGCCACTGACCTCCCGATACACTATTCCAGGGGTGTCCAATCCTGGTCCTCGAGGGCCGCTGTCCTGCATGTTTTAGATGTTTCCCTCTTCCAACACACCTGATTCAAATGATCAGGATTGTTATCAGGCTTCTGCAGAGGTTGATGATGAGCTGATCATTTGAATCAGGTGTGTTGGAAGAGGGAAACATCTAAAACATGCAGGACAGTGGCCCCCGAGGACCAGGATTGGGGACCCCTGCTCTACACTCTGGCTAACAGATTTCTCATTCAGAAATTTCAGGAATTTTTGGGGCCTGATGCTCTGATTGGAGCTCTCTGATTCCACAGCAGAGCATCAGAATAAATTTGTGTGCAAATTTTTGTG
>OMLF01026170.1:0-21744 GCA_900302615.1 Holocentrus rufus
CAGGAAGCAGAGAGAGAGCATTTCTAGCTCTCACACACAAAGGGAAAATGCTGCACACACACACACACACACACACACACACTGAGGGAAAGCATTTTACTGCTCTTTGAACAAGTTGGAATAAACCGTGAAATTACATTATATCTACAGCAATGGGTTTTCCTCAGCCACTGATAGTAGGACGAGACAGAAAAACACAATCCCCACAGAGGACAGAGGGCAAGAAAACCAAAACATGTGTAAACCTGCATGGTTCAAGGGTCTCAGCAGTTCAAAATAATGTTTGTTCTCTCAGGGGTGAATGTATGCACCTGTAAAAATATCAAACAGGACTTACAGAATAGACAACTGTGTTCATAAACACTTCCCTGGATAAATTAAGGTAAAACAAAGGGGACAAACGACCAGTTTCTTTGGGTTTGACATCTGAATTAAGGCTCACGCTGTGCAATTTGTATTCATTTAATTTTGATATTTATTCCTCATATGTTTCCTTTTCTGAGGCCATAACTGTAAGTAGTAATTTGTTTATAACTGGCCTGCCTGGTTAGCTAAAGGTTACATGCAGGTTAAAAGAATAAAATTGGCCATTTCTGCAAACAAAACATGGAAAATTGTCTCTTGAATGTACGGCTCATTAAAATGCAGAATGACTGAAACGATGAGTCTATGGCTAAGGACGGCAGCTTGTTAGTGTGAATTCCTTAAACACTGGGCAAATCATGGGCTGAATGTCAAGTAGTGGTGATGTGAGAGAGGGACAGAGAGAGAGAGAGAGAGAGAGAGAGAGAGAGAGAGACAAGCACGACTGACAAACAGATAAACAAAGATATAGATGAGATTGTGTGAATGTGTGCGGAGTGTGTGCTGTACCATATGTATGAGTGTGTGCCTGCATTTGTAAGTGTGTGTACAGGCAGGAATTTCCCCACAGTGTGGAGCCTCTATTTGATTAAGTTGTTCTCTGGGGACCTAGAAAGAAAAGGAGGAGATAAGAGAGGCGGTCTTGGATGCAGCCAGGTGGCTTGTCACTTTTAGACGTGGTTCATTCTCTGAACAAACACAAACAGAATGTATGAAGTGGTCACAGATCCCATATCGTCATACATGGGACGCCTCAGGGGGAATGTTGAGGGAGAGAGGAGAGAAGAGGACAGGAGAGGAGGGAAAAACAGAAGAGAGGGAAGAGTGGACCATCTTGTTTAATGGGAATAGTCCAAATTAAATCCATTATGACTGTCTATAAAACTAAAGAATAAAGCCCTTTATGTTATGTGGAGAAATGAATGATTGGTGACAATGTCAAACATTAAAAAATACAAATAAAAAAATAAAATTGCAAATACAAATACAAATACCCCTAAGTGCCTTTAGCACAGAAAAAACTGACATCATACTGAATTAACATGGATTTGATATGATGGAAAGGGCCCTTTAAACTGATATAAGGCATTTTTGTGCGATAAGCCAAAGGCTGTTGTTTATATATAGTCTCATGCCTAAAGAACAGAATTATTTTCATGGTTATAAAGAAGCCAATATGGCATACATTTTACATCCATGAACACAGAATTATGGCCAACTGTGGAAACCAAACAGATGAACTGCTGGAGGGCAATTCAAATCAATAATCATATAAAGAATATTTTTAATACATAAAAGGTTATAAATATTTATGTCTTGAATATGATGTAAATGAAAAATGATTACCATTTCCATCCTTATGAAAATATTGTAGTTTCATGAATAATATATAGTAATTGAAACAGAGAGAGAAGGTAAGAGAAGAGAAGAGAAGAGAAGAGAAGAGAAGAGAAGAGAAGAGAAGAGAAGAGAAGGGAAGATGGATACAGAGAAGAGTGGAGAGGAGAGCAATGACATCAAACACACAATCTCTGGTTGCCCCTTTCACATATTCATGATCGCTGTCCACTCCTAGCCAATCAGATCCCCTCCAGAATCCCCTCTCAAATGCTCCTCCTATGGCAACATAAGCCAGAAGAGTGAGCTACAAAATAGAGAGAGAGAAAAAGAGCAAGAGAGAGAGAGGGAGAGAGAGAGAGAGGCTGGGTCGAGAGAGCTTGGTACAGAAGCAGCAAAGACAGAGGAGCAGGAACAGCTTAGTGAATGGAGATCAGAAGGAGGGACCAAATGGGCAGGACGATGCTGAGGGAGAGGGGGAGGAGGGTGAAGCCAGAGTAGAGGAGTGGAGGAGGGAGAGGAGGTGAGCAGGAGGAGGAGGAGCTGGGAAAGCACCAGAAGCGGCGGACACAGCTCGCCTCAGCTCAGAGCATGCCATAAACAGACAGGAGTCAACACTGACTGGATACAGCTAAACCCCCCAATACACTAACATCTGGCACAGAGACAAACACACACATGCAAACACCTCAGGATACATCAGCGACACACTCTAATGCACCTGGATTCAACAGAAAGGACTAACTAGAACTTTTTTTCTTTCTCTTGCAGCGGAGTTTCGCTTTTCTCTTGCCTTTTTCCTTTTCTTTTTCTTTTTTTTTTTTTTTGCTGGACCTTGTTGGTAAGAGATAAAGGAAGAAGAGTGGTTCACTGGGGGGCCGATACGGCTGGCTGTTTCATGTCTGGGATTTTATAAAAGGGGATGAAAGTCTGCTCTTTTGCATGAGCCTTCTTCAAAACCACTCACCCACCACCTGCTATAAAAAGGAACGACTCTTTACAAATTGGCTGGAGGAAAGAGACGGAGAGCAAGAGAGAGAGAGAGAGAAAGAGAGAGAGAGAGAGAGAAGGAGAGATGTGCGCATTTGGCATGAGTGCAACGTGCGAAACCGAGGGCTACCAGCGCGGCTGCCTGCTCGATTGGGTGAAGTGAAGTGGACAGAACGCTGACTTCTTTGAAAATCTGATCCGCCACTTGGGTGGTCTGTGGGCGGCAGACAGCTGGGGCCGTGATTCACGAAACCTGACTTGGCGTGAAAACGAGAAGACGCTACAACTACAAAGATGAGGCTTCTCCGTCACGATAGGAGCTGAGAGAGAGAGAGGGAGAGAGAGAGAGGAGAAGGCGCACTCGCTGCCGAGGGGAGAGCTTCCAGCTTGGTCTGTAGTGGGGAAAAGCAATTTCTTGAAAGACCATGTGAGCCCCGGTTTTCTTTACTTCAGACAAAAACAAGAAGGCTGAACATTTGGAGCTGTTCCTCCAGCCAGCAATGGATCCAAACGCAGTGTACTTGCAATGCCACACCAACAATCACAATGCACTGATAGACAGTACCATCTAATGTGCATGTGAACTAACAATCCATCATTTCAGTAGACTAAAGACTTTTTTTTTTTTTTTTAATAGTCGTGGATGTACGACGGTCCTGTTATGAGCTTAATGGACAGTCCAGAGGTGAGGAGAAGACATATGCCACAGTTCAGACCACACATAAACGCTCTGCACACTTGACTTTACAATGAGTTACGTGCCTGGAATAAAATGAGCCAACCGGCGATTGAGGATAATGTTATGATGTTACAATGCTCTTATCGCAACGTCTGGATCAGTTTTACAGCAACTGAACTTTTTTCCAAAAGCATCAGTTTATTTTCTCCATCTCTTAACCACTTCGCTCTCTCTTTCCTTCTTTTTTGAACTTTACTGCCCTGGAGTGAGAGCAGAAACAGTGAACTGCTGAGCACTTTTGGCTGCGTTCCATCTCGTTGCCCACTTACTTCCACACTACTGAACACAAATTGCGTAGCAGGATGGATCTGTTTGTTTACACAGGCACACCTGGACCTGTATCTCAGAAACTGTGCCTTTTCATGTAGCTGATCTTTTCTTCTTTTTTTTCCCTTTTTTTCCGCTGTCCCTGGCTGCTGTGTTGGCAGGTGGATACATACGGATGCAATCACCTCATTCACCATTAACCGGGTCAGACAAAACAAACAATCACGTCAGAGCGCAAGCTGGGAGCAGAATTGAAACCGAGTGAGCATACATTACACTGATGTTTTGTTTGTGCCCTGTAGCTTAAACGGAACAAAGCAAATAAGTTGTTTTCTTTAGGCTTGTCTTATAAATGATGGAGGGGGGAGGGATTTAAATATTTACATCGTCTTTGTCTGTGGCAGGAAGCAGAAGAGGAGAAAGGACCAACTTCCATCTATAAAGGGACTATGACAAGACAAAAATGAGTAACTATAGACCTTTACAAAGGTTAGATTGCCTAAAGACAGAAAATCTCTCTTTATAAATGAAATGAATCTCAGAGCATAAAGGACATATACATATATATATATATATATATAAAAGACATTAACACTGGCTGTTCTAAGGGACAAAAGAACTCAAAGAAATAAGCTGGACCCTAAACAGAGAACTATCTACAGTACACTGGCTACTGTGCCTGTGCCCAGAGCCTGGGGTTTGCAGTATGCTGTGTAATGCTGGTAACAGTGGTGGTGCTGTCGGTTGTGTGCAGGGTGTGGCGGCACCAACAGCTACAGCAACATCACCATCATGGTGGTCTGTTGTTGTGCTGCTAGCTTGTCTCCAACTCCCGCAGCTGAGCCCTGCCCAGGCCAGCATCTGCCCGTCTGGCTGCCTCTGTGCCTCTGACATCCTCAGCTGCACCGCCCTGGGTCTGGAGCAGGTGCCTGGGGAGATGCCCGTCTCTCCTGTCACTTTGGATCTTAGCCATAATCGGATAGTGCAATTAGAGGAGGGTGGCTTTGGAAGGCTTCCTCGGTTGGAGACATTACGGGTAGCTCACAACCAGCTGACTGGGATTCAACCGGGGTCTTTCCGAAACAGTTCATTGATAAAACACCTGGACCTGTCGTCCAATCAGTTTCATGTACTGGAGCAGCACTACTTCCTGGAGCTGTCAGGATTGGAGGAACTGCTGCTGTTCAACAACCGCATCGTCCATGTGGAGAGCCAAGCACTGGCCGGACTGGGCAGCCTCCGCAAGGCCTACCTCAGCCACAACCGTCTCACCGATTTCCCTTTCTTTTCCATCCAGGAGCACAGCCACCCTTACCTGTCCATGCTGGACTTGTCCTCAAACCGCCTGCCCAAACTACCCCTGGAGGACATCTCAAACTTACCTACGGCTGTCCAGAGTGGACTCTATGTCCACAACAACTCCCTGGTGTGTGAGTGCTCCATGTACGGGCTGTTACGTCACTGGGAGCAGAGAGACTATGCCTCAGTGAAGGACTTCAGAGAAGAGCACACATGTCTTGTCTATGGGATACAGAAAGGTACTGTGCGCTTCTTCCTGCACAGCCGCCTCTTTGAAAACTGCAGCTTGAATGTGATGACTCAGTTGAGCCTGAAGGCGGCACGTCCAGGTGATGCAGTGCAGCTGAACTGCTTGACCACTCTCACGGGGCGGCATGTGACATTTGTCTGGGTGTCGCCTAATGGGGAATACGTGGCCCCACCAGGGAACAATGGCTCCCTGAAGATGTATGCCAATGGCACTTTGGAGATCGTGGAGGCGCGACCGGAGGATTCGGGCATCTACTGGTGTATGGCCTTGGACCGACAGCTGCAGCGCAATGAGACACGGGAGGTCAATGTGACGGTGGCTCTGCAGCGCGACACTGAGCCTCACGAGCCGTTCAACACCGGATTCACCACCCTCCTGGGCTGCGTGGTGAGCCTGGTGCTAGTTCTCATGTACCTCTACCTGACACCCTGCCGCTGCCCACCCTGTCGTAAGGCCCCCTCCCCGGCCACAACCACCCCGAGCCCAGGGAATGAGGCTGGGGCGGGCAGCGCCCAATCCTCCATCCTCACTCCCACCCCGCCGGCCACTACCGAGGGGCCAGGCCGCAAGGTCAGTACCAACAAGCATGTGGTCTTTCTGGAGCCTATCAGAGAGCAGCAAAACGGCAGACTCAGGGCGGGGCCGGGAACTGGGGCGGGGTATGGACATTTGGGGCCAGGTTTACTGATAGGGGCGGAGAATCATCCAAAGCTCCACAACCAATCGCAGCAGAGAGCAGGGGAGACAGACTCCATCATGTCAGTGTTCTCAGACACACCCATCATGTTGCCATAGCAATGGGACTCACAGACAGACTGGCACTGTTATCACCTCTTCTTCCTCACTCACTCTCTCTCCCCCTCTGCTTCCCGGTTACCTCCTCACCACCTGCCACTGCACCCAGCACCAGACCTGAGCACAACAATAACTGAACGCTAACCTTGACTAACCGCTTGATTCATCTTCTCTTTGCAAAGAATCTGCCTACCTTGGAGGCTATTCAACTGCCTGACTAGATAAATCAAGTGTAACTCAAGTAGTCTGAATATTGTAAACCAAATTTAAATATATTATTGTTTGCCCAGGTCTGCCCACTAAGCCCTACAGCCATGAACCAATGCACTGTGAAGGTGTGGGCTTTCCTGCTGAAACAGACTTACAGGGTAGGAACTGTGCTTATCGAGAAGGCAACAGAGAGAGAAACACAGATACCTAGGGGAGAATAAAGCAGGCAGACAGGTGTCAGAATGAAACGAATGAAAAGAAAGAAAGTACTTGTGGAGGAACGGTGAACACTGCAGTGGATCTGTGAGGGAGGGTGTTGTGTAAGAGAATGAGGGATTTAAAAAGGAGTGAAAAGAGAAAGGAGTGTGTGTGTCAGACACTCGGAAGAAAGCAAACTAACAGGACGGCAGGGATAAAGGAGGTGAAGGCAGTGTGTTCCTGACCAGGCTGAGCATGGACTGCTACTGAAACAAAGTATGCAGGGCTGTCCCTTTAAGCACGGCTTGTACCTTTAATAAACCTTTGCTACAGATGCCTTCTTGTCTTAGACAAAGAGAAAAAGAAACATCTCTTTGTACAGCTTTTTAGCTTTCCCTTTTTCAGAGCCAGTGCGTCAGCTGATTAGAGCCAAACAAAATCTGCATAGTGTAGCTCTGTCAGAATGTGAAGTGTTTTAGATTAGACAAGCTAGAGAAAAAGAGCTTTTAGGAAGTAAAAATAGAAGCAGTTTTAAAAGAAAAAGTTTTGATTTGAAATCCCATTGCGCCTTCCACCCCTCCCCAGAAGCTTGGACACTTTCATCAAGAACCTGAGCAAAAGGAGACAAATGGAGACAAAAAACAACAACCGTTGAAAACTATTTATATGGCACATTTCTGTGCAGGGGAAACATTGATCGCTGGATATGGAGTATAATTGCTTGGTGAATGCATTTGGAGATAGAAGCTCTGTCTAACAAGTTTGTTATCAATGTTATTTTTTGTTTTTTGTTTTTTTTGACTATGTCGCCAATTTTTGGAACTATATATGTGAAAATGAATGGGCGACAAAATAAATAAATAAAATAAAATAAAATAAGTAAAACAAAAAGACTCAAATCTCGCCTTTGTGTGGTGAGTATACTGCAGGATTGACAGGACAATCAGGGCACATGCGTTTGTTTTCTTACTGAATGTCTCCACTGTGTTCCCTGCATCTCCCCTTCCTTGCACTGTCCCTCTGTCCTCTCCCTTTCTCTTCTATTTGTCTCCCATCCTCTCTTTATCTAAGTGTTAATAAATCTCTGTACTTGGACCGTCCAGGGGAATGTCTGCCTTGTTATTGTTACCGAGAGGCAAACATCTGTTAGTGCATAGCTACAGTAGATAAGGAAAAGGGTGTGTGTGAGTGTGTGTGTGTGTGTGTGTGTGTGTGTATACACACACAGACACAACCACTGTCTTTGCTTATAACAACCATGACCATGGGAGTTGGGAATAAACTGTGATGGCTGCAGTGACAGCCATCACAGAAGACACACTTTTTACTGCCTTTTCCCTGCATGCAACAGTGAATTACTGCTGAACTATGTCCCAATCAAACAAATGTTTAGGACATTTAAACTTGATTTGATTCTTTCTGACTATAAAAAGGTACGTGCAATGATATGGCAAACAATCAATGAGATGCATGAGTTTTGTCATACAATCCCCATTTTTTCTATCGTCTGTGTAACATCAGGTTACAGTGGCTGCTGCAATCCTGAAGTAGGACTGACACAGTAGATGCAAGATTGGGGGGAGGGGGTTCTAAGATCCCACTGCAGGAAAATACCATATTAAAGAAGCTTGTAAATCTGCTTTTTGGTGTTGTAAGATCAAATAAATATGGTCCTGGACGAAAGTCAGGATAATAGTGATAAAAGAAAAATATAAATAGCCTGTTCTGTCGAGTGATGCATTCACTTTTCAGACTGTTAAAATATCTGGCAAGTTAAAGGAAGGTTCTCTCTTGCACTTCACGTTTTTTTTTTTACTCTATTTTTAAAATTCATCTGTCAAGGTCTCAAAGTCACTTATACTAAATGTCAAATATATCACTCCATTTACATTTAAGTTTATTTCATTCATCAGGCTTAACCTCTGATGCGCTTTATGTTAAAGTTAAGTTAAAGCCAATTGAGAGACTCATTTTTTAAGCAATCACTAATTCTGTGTGCGTTGAAATTTTGCTTTTGCCTGAAAGTGTGTGTGGCCACCAAGAGGGGTGACAACCACTGCTCTCGTCAGACTCTGAGAGCAGCAGCCTGATCTATTTTTGCAGACGCAGGAGTTAGTGAGATGAGAAGCTGAGACAGTGTCGAACCCACACACAAATTGGCATTATCTGGACTTGCAGGAATAGGTGTGCAGCCGAGGAGAAAGAAGAGGAAAGAGGAGATGAGTGAGGAGCAGAGAGATGGAGGAAGAGGAAGGAAGAGGAGGATTTTAATTCCAAACAAACACAGAGGCACAAAGTGGTGGATCAGTCACACTGAATCTGCTTAAAGACATTATGTCACATTAGATCATTTTCTGTCAACCATTAAAATGCTGACAAAATAGGACAAATACAGGGAAATGAATACTCTGTGTTCTAAATCACATCTGTACGGTTATTAACATCAACACCTCCCTGTCTGCTGTCATCATTGCTATTATCACCAGCACCATCATGTTCAGCACCACCACCTTCACTACTGTCATGACCACGTGCCAACACATTTTCCCATCGTTCCCACAGCCGAGCAGTAACTTCAGTCAAACACAAGCCATGTCTGTACATGAAAACTATGAATTGTTATCAAAGCTACTCTTGTTTATTAGGGATAGAGTTTTTCTTTGTTTCCTTTCATTATTTTTATTCTTATGCATGTATGCAAAAATTGAAGCCCATTTTCAGACAGATTGATCTTTATTTGTTGAATAAGCGGCGTTTTACCCTAAAGGATGTTTCTTAGTGTAATCGTGGGTTCTTAAACAATGCTGAACACTCTTGCCACACACAGCAAGAAAATGCCCTATAAGCAATTACTGCTCTTAATGTACCATAGTCAGTATGGTGTACTGCACAAAAGCACATCTCGGCAACAAATGTAATCTAATGGCATCTGTTCAATTCAGCTGAAGGCTTTCAAAGCTGCCGTTTGTGCATCTGTGTGTATATGTGTGTGTGCCAGACCATATCAATGTATTATTTATCACTAAGGGTCAATACTGTCACGCACGAGAAGGCCAGAGCAGGAGATCAGAGCCATACAGCCACCATAGGGACCTCAAATAAGGCTGCCACTAATTAATACAAAGCACCATGGAGGTGTGTGGGTGTGTTATGTGTGCAGGTGCCAAAAGGGAACAAATTGAGAGCCAGCCAGTTAAATTCTGACTTTGCTGTCCTTATGTATTGTTAAATTATATAACATTTCCACTGCAGTGTCACTGACCCTGTGTGTGTCGATGTTTCTGTGAGAGTGTATGTTTCCTCTTGTTCTTCAGGAGAGAGCAGATGATTTCTGAGAAGTGGTGAAGAGAGGGATGGCCAAGTAGCAAGCCATGTGGCCACTGGCTAATGTGTTGTACCATTTCTTAGGATTTGGACAAAACACAGACAGACTCTTCAACCTTTTTCTGGGAAAGAGAAACACAAGAACTGCTTCTAACAGTGTTTGTTTTAAAGTAGGTTGAAGGAAGCCAGACAGAGGTGATAATGAAATACAGACTGTGAAGCTGTATGTTTCATCCTGAAAACCAATTACAATTAAATTTTTTTTGTGTAGTACTTATTTCGATAGCATCTAGTCTACGTAGGCGTGGCACTAATAAGACTAAGACCCCTGATGCTCACTTTAGTAGTGTCACACATTACCCAATCAGCTCGCCTCATTAGGTGCTGAGGATGTTTCACAAATTCTAAATTATGAGGCTATTTTTTCTTTTGCAAGACCAAACATTTTGTGATGTTTTTGACCAAGAACAATAATCTCCAGACCAGGAGGATTTATTTCGAGCCTGGGATTTTGTGTGTGTGTGCATGTGGGTTTGTGTGTGTGTGTGCATGCATGCATTTGGGAGAGGATGAAGTGTAAAATCTAACTAGTGTGTGTAATGAGCTGTGAGTCTGAAGTAAATGAGAGTGTGCCTAATGGATTCTGTATATGTTTATTAGCTGGTCCATTCTGGGGAATGTGAAATGCAAGGAAAGATGGAAATAGGAGGGAGAGAGGAGGAGAGGAAAAGACTTCATGATGGCTATATGATGACAAAACAAAACAATACAAAAGATAATGGCCTTAGAAGAGCAATTTTAGCCCCTTAGAACCACCAAATCTACATTTCCAGAGAATGCAACAACAATTCACTTAAAACCACTTAAGACCTGGTTTTGGAAACACTTCATAATCCAGTGAAGGGTTTTAGCTGTCAGTGCTCACACAAAATTGTTTTCAAAACCTCATCCTGCTGTCATGCAGCCTAACGCGCATTGCACTAGAACAATTCCAAACCTGTCTCTGAAAGAATAAATTCATCTGGAGGGCTTTATTTATTTAAATGCACCACTAAATCTCCCCCTCACATTTTTGGAAACGCAAGCAAAGACTCTCATTTCAATTCAGGAATAAAATAATACATATGGATGTGATCTCTCATGCCTGCCATATAACACGGCTGTACTTGCTGTGTTATATGGCATGGCATAATAGGCATTTGTTTAATGATGTAGTAACTTGAAAATTGCAAAAAATCATTAAACCATTTCCCATATGAAACCCTTCAAAATATACATCATCAGAGAGGGAGAAGCACAGACGGACAGAGAGAGGGGGGGAGAGATTTGTGTAAGCAAGAGCCTAAATTCTTGTCCTGTGTGAGGACTTAAGTGAGTAACTTAACAAGTAGACTAAACACATGATGTAGTGTTAGTGGTGTCTAACAGTATCTGCTTGCCAAACAGTTATGCCATCTCTGCTCCACTAAATCTCTGCCTCAGCATCTCGAGGAGCGCATGAATCTCTTATTACATAAGAAGTTCAAATCTGGGAGCAAAAAGACGACACGCTCATGCCAGCATACGCACTCACAACCACCACTATATACTGCATCTTCACACACACACACACACATGCATGCAAACTGTAGGTAAATGTGCAAACCTGCGTGAATTCAAATCTACATATGCACACCCACTCACACTTGCGGGACCGTGCACTATTAATCTCCCTCCACGCCAGCTGTTCATTTCTTGTATAACCTATATGCTATTATTCAAATCTACATCTTTATACTCTACATCATGACAGATCATACACAACCAGAAATTACCATCCAAAACCACAGACCGTACTGTAGATCCTATATGAGGCTGTTAAGAAGAACAGGTCATTCTTTCTGTAACATGCATACAATTATGATGCGGAGAGAAAGGGGTGCAAAAGAAAGTGAGGGAAGGAGACAGAGAAAAAGACAGAACAGAAGAAAGAGATGGGGAGAGAAATGGATCGTGCAAATCATATTCAGCCGATAGTCTTCAGACTTGATGAAAAGGCTCCGCACGAGTCATTGGAATTATTTACTGTGTGGCAAGAGCGCCGAGCTCTCACCGACTCAGGGAAATCACAACTCATGCAGGCTGCAATGTTATTACGTCGCCCTGTGCCACTGAGGTAATCACTCTCCTGAATCGATCCAATTGGCCGCTTCGACTGTTCCTCTGCGCCGTGATGATTTCTTCAATCTCTGAACTTCAAAAAGGAAAGCCATTCAATTTAAGATCTTGCAAAAAGTTATTCATATAACCAGAGTGAGACCAATCCACTTTGAGCGTCAATAACTGGCGAAGGTTGAGAACAGAGAGGTGATGCTCTGTGTCTGTGCTGTTAGGTATGGCAGATAAACACCAGCCATTACCCATCAGTCATGTTGGTGACATTTAGCCGGGCCTGGTAAGTTCTGTATTCTCTACCAGCCACTCTGGGAGGAAATTAACAATGTGCTGGAAATTTAGTCCTGTTTAAAAAAAAAAAAAAATAGAAAAATAAATAAATTGTCTGCTGAAACAGTGAAATAGGTGAAGTCTGGTCTTTATAGCCACTGTGGCTTGAAGTCAATTTCTTTCCCCGGTGATGTTATTGCTCATATAAAGCCTGAAGCTGTTACATTTATGACAGATAGCCTGTACTGACTCTGTCAGTACACAAAATGAATTGGCTGAATTTTTACATCCAAATAAGTGTACCCTCATCCCCAGGAATTTTTTACAGTGACAAGTTATATACTATCTTCTCCATTTTAACTTTGAGGGAGTCGGACATTAGGCTGTGAAATCATTAGAATCTGGGACCAAACTGAACTGTACTTACTGTATATTGATAGCACTGTCACAAATCCTTGACACTGACCGTGCATGATAACAACAGAACTGCTTACTAAGCAGCGGGACAGCAGTCAGTCTACAGCTTGTCACATTCGCGTGCTTGGACGAGGGGGGAAATGTGTAACTTATAGCCATCGATTCGCACTTTGCAACGTCTCATTGCAACTGCTATCTGAACTGTTCATTAATCTCTCTGCTGCTTTGCACTTAGCCCTGACAGAAACCGGAATGCTCTGAAAGCGCTGTCGAATTGCATTTACAAACACACCCTCTGATGCGGGAGACAGCTGCGAGTGTTCGCTGATACAGATGAACCTGCCCCCGGGGCGCAGGAATAACATATGACTGCAGAACCTCGGTGATGTTTCCCCGTCAAACTTTCATCTGAGCTATTCCCTTCTGCTGTCAGATCAGTGGTGTCATGGTCAGACGTTCTGGGGCTTCAATGCGGACTGAAGCAACCCAAAGATGGAAGAATATAGGACCCGCTGCCTCTCTGTTTGGCAACTAATATGAAAGAGGACTGGGTTTAAGCTCCATGTCCTATATCCAGCGAGGTATACTTGTGTACCAAACTGCTTCATGGTGCACAAACAGAAACAAGAGAAAGGCTCTTGGCAGATGGGTTTGTTTCCATAGCCTGAGCCGCAGCAAAATAACATCGGCTAATGCTTTGCTGACTGCCCTCGCGGGTCGATATCGAAGTAAAACACTCCATCTTCTTGCTGAGTATAATCAGCAGCCGAAGAGCAGCTTTCTCACCTCCCTCCTCCTCGACGCCGCACAACAACTCCTCATCAGTGTCTGAGCTAAAAGAGTCGAGGCGTAGGGGAACCCAGTTTGTGTGAAGTGAAGGATGTTCTCACTGTGCTGTGCTGCGGGAGAATTTGAGGCCAGCGCAACCATAAAACATTCATGAGGTCTTCCCTCGCGCTCGGCCTCCACTTCACAAACAAACCAACATTTTGATCGCTGCTTGTGAAGCGACTGTACAGTATGCAGTTCATTCATCATACAGTGAGACTGTATTTGGGGGGAAAAAAAAAAACAGGCCATAAAGCAGCATGATAATTTGATCTTTTTGATTGTAGGGCTTGTTTCTGGGAGCCACATTAAAATTGCAAAGTTAATTGTGGCAAAGGGGAAGCAGAAGTACTAAGCTTATTTATTTGGTAAATATTATTAGTTCAAAAACGTCTACAGCTGGACGTGGACAGCAGGACAAAGAGATGCCCCCCCCCACACACACACATATACACACACACTGTACAGTAGACCTATACACATGCATGTAAACCCACAACCCACAAAATCCTTTTTAGTTAGGGTGGATTAAATTTTAATGTCATTCTATATTAGATACCATCAACCATGGAAGTCTCTGCTGGCCTAATATTTCTCTCTCTCGCTCTCTCTCTCTCTTAATAACTCTCTTAATAACTGGTCATGTTGAAGTATTTCCTGTAATTTCCTCTGACATGCTACTGTCCTTTAAAACGATGCACAGAATCCAACTAAGTGCAATGCTGAGGTACATACACGCGTACCCAGACGCACTCAAACACCTCCTCAAGGCACACAAATGCACAAACACTCAAACGCACTCAAAACCCTCATCTTCTTCGTCTGTTGTGTATATGAGCTGATGTTTAGTTAAACAGTGCCAGGAAAAGCAGAAAGGAATAGTTAGTGCAGTGTTAAGAGTCTGTGTTGCTGTCTAATGATGGTTAGTCTGGATAGTTAGACTAGGCCAGCAGACTGGAAAAATAGCTGAGGCAAGGTAAAACAATGATTAAATTTGGATATAGCAGTATGCTGAATGTTTGAACTGCAGCCCTTGAAGTGTGTTTGGTTTAACTTCCCAGATATCACATAAACAGCCTCAAAAGTCGACTCACTGCTTACAAGGTAAGGTAAATACAGCAATCCTTGTACTTTTGTAATATATTTGACTACTAGCTGGCACAAGTCACAAGACGATGGAGGCCAGAACAAGTGGGAGGGGAGAGTCCGGGAGATATTACAAGAGAAAAAGAGAGCAAGGAAAGAAAGATGAAAAGGGAGAGTTTGGGCTCACGCTGAACTACAGTGAACAACACATTTGTGCTGGCCAGATTTTAAATAACTGGCAGACTCAAACAGTTTGATAGGAGATAGCGGAAGAGGGAAGTAGAAGTTTGAAGAAATGTGGAGAGACGGGCTAAAGATGTAGCACTTTGCCTAATATAAATATAGATAATATACCTGGTGCATTTCATTCTACTGCCTGGGAGTTTGGCCAAAACCTATTAGCCCTGAAAAACTCAGGAATAGTGGGCTCCAAACTGCAAAAAATAGCATATGAAAACATGACCTGAGCTTTTTTCGAGCGGTCAAGTGATATAAGGACAAGAATGTTTTCTTGGTATGAGAAAATTAAGAAAAGTCAACACAAGAGAAGAGAAGTGAAGAAGTCATTTTGTAGACAGCCGAGGAAGGAAAAGGGTCCTGTATAACATCTGAACAAAAATCAGCTAAATTTGAATTGGTTGGTGGGGAGAAAAACAAATCTTTAAATACCAATGTCTATACAGTTTTAATCAATACTTGGCAGCATTTACTGGGGGAGAATATACATTATTCCATGTAAAAACTGTGTATTTGACAGCAAAGGCCATTTAAAATGACTTCAGGTGTTTCTGTGATAGGCTCTGGACTTTTGCCTGTAAATAGTCTGTTGGCTGATAAACTGAATTATTTTATGTCTATAAGGAGGCTGATATGGTATGGCAACTACAGCCAGCTGTGAAAAATACAAAAGATGAAAAGTCAGTTCAAGCTAACAACCATGTTTTTTTTTTTAATCATGAAAGTAAGATTGGTTTTAAAAAAGCTGCTATACAAGAGAAAAAATGATTCCCATTCATTCTAAAATATTAATGTAAACTTCATATACACTGGGGAAGAGAAAAGAATGGAAGACAACAGAAGAGACCAGAAGAAAAATTAAAAAAATAAAAAAGAGACAAGATAAGATGAACCAAGTATTAAACTACTAACTCATAGAGGTCTGAAAGCTTGTTTTTTTGTTTGTGTGACAGAGCCTGAATACGACATTTGTATGAAGTTAATTAAAAACTGCTATTCAAAAAGGTCCACTGCAGAACTCCCATTACCCAGACAACAAAGATCCTGTCAAACGCTCTGTGTTCCCTTTACTCTAATTACAACGAGCTTCTCTGAAGACTAAACAGCAAATACAGAAGTTGGATAGGCAACCCTGGCCTTCTCATTCAAATCAGCAGTGTGGTGATCTACCATACGATGTCTAAACATTCAAACATTCAAAAGTCAGGGACACTGAATAAGCTTAACTTTCTGTGTCTTGTACACTGTAGAGGTGAAACAACTCACATACCCATAACACTGATGTTAAGGTTCAAGATACAGACGTCCACTTGTGTAATTACAGTATACCTACAGCACAGACAACAATCCAGGCCTCAACAGGGTTCCAGCTGCTGTGAGAACACTGTCAACAAAACAAAACCACAATTTTGATGAGCTGATGTCTGACCAAGCTAGTCCCTTGGCAGTCCACACTGTTTACCTCTTCAAATTGTGACTCAACCTTATAATCTACAGACAGACCAAAAAGTATCCTCGCTACCAATTAAAGTTCTGTGTTTGATGCTGTGGCAGCCAGCATCGGTACTGTAAGACTCCAATGAGCTGAGAGCTAATATCACTGCTGCTGTACTGAGGAGAGAGAGAGAGAGAGCAATTAGGCTGACACAGCACTTGCCGCCTCATTTCCTCATTACTCCGCACATCTGTCTCACAACAGGTGTCCATGATCTCTCTGGCAACGCTAGAGCTCTGTTGTCAGACAAAAAAAAACTCTGCCTATCTCGAAAGGTCAACACTTTTCAAGACTGATGAAAAGAAAGGCCTGCATTTTTGACCTTTGTGTAGGTTACATGGAAACTTTAGTCATTTAAGATAATCAGCATGTGATTGCCATCTTTCTTGTCAAGTGAAAACAAGACTAGACAAGCCAAACTGAAGCTGGACTGCCACTGCAGTTTGGATCGGTGAAACTGAATCATTTCTGCTCTGCTGCTGCACGTTCCTAGCGTGCATGATTGTGTGTACATCCACCAGCATGAAATTCCATTAGATCCAGCAAGGGGCAGAGGCCACACTGCCTACCACCTGTAGGTCCCATCACCTTAGCTCACTGAACAACCTCTCTAGACTGGACTTTTATAGGAGCTTTTCAATTTGGATTGTAGTAACAATGTTTTTAATGTCTGTTTGTTTGGCTTGGCTCTGCCTTCAATGTGCTAACCAGCGAATTAGCTAGCCTAAGTACAAACTAGTTACAGCCAAGAGCACAGTTCAGTATGTAATAATTATTACTTGGGCTTCACATGCATTTCAACAATGAGGGAGTAAGTCAGTCAGTTAGTCCATCACTCAGTCAGTCAGTCCTGGCAGCCCTCTCGGGTGGTCCGGCAAAAAGAGCCCTAACCCTAACCCTAAAGAAAAGAAGCCAGGAGTGACCAGATTCTGACATGATAAAATGTTTTTTAGGATAACTTACTGCAGCATGAGCCACTACACTTAAACACTACACTTATTTTGTGTTGAGTTTTTGAATATATTTTTCAATGCTGTACACAGGGAGGAATCTCAATCATATTTGCAGTGAATGATGTGACTGACAGATTTCTGATATTCAACACAAGGCTCTTATTGATGTGATATATCTGCTACCTTTCTTAGGTTAAGTGAACTTAGATGACCGCTTAGCCAATTTTTGATGTTCATCCCTTTACTGCAGCCTTTGCATATTGAGTGTTCTAATGATCCTGATCTTGTATCGGCGAGTTCCTGTCAGCCTCTACCAAGCCGAGCAGGACAAGGGTGAAGTTCGAGACTAATTGCATATTGGGAGAGTAAACTCCTTAAAAAAATGTTTCACCAAGCAGTGGAGTGAAGTAATATGCACAAAACACTCCCTGATTACCCTTGGCTCTTGTGGTTTACGCTACATTTCCACAAGGTGAATGATCAACTCCAGTTGACACCGTCTGGGGAAGCCCATCAAGTAAGTTGAAGACCACAAACTCTTCCAGGAGTAGAGCCTGACAGTTTCATGATCCGAGGGCTTCTCGCCTACAGAAAAAGCAACTGAAAGGTGACTAATGATATATACTGGATGTGCAAACCAGGATATAGTGGGGTATTTCGGTCTAACTCTACTCTAAGCACTGCAGTAACTGTTGGATTGTGTCTCCAGGTTGGAATGAGGATGGATGAGAAATAGAACAGCTGGCTAGCTCTCTGGAACATAACAGTGGCTCATACAGAAGCTGGCTGCTTCGTATGGCAAAGACCATTCCCCTGACACATGCATACACATTGGCACACACACACATATCAGTAATCTCTCCCTCTCCCTCTCATCTGCACTTATATATGCACACGAAAACACACAAACACACACTGAACACGGACCATTAGTTAAGCCTCCACGGCTTTGTCTTTCATTTCCTCTGCTCTGTGCACATTACTATTCAGTCTCCGATGTTGCTCACAATACTCCAAAAAAGTAGTGCTGTAAAAGTACTGAATTAGAGAAGCCAAAAAAAAAACCCAACCTTTTTTTCCTCCTAGTCTTTTACATCATAGTCGGGTTGGTCAGTTAGCCGTGTAGCACTTCACTCCCAGACACCAAAGTGACAAGGAACCTGTGTCATGGTGTCAGTATGTTTATAAAGCTTCTCTGCTGTGCTGAAAAGTACAGCAGTTCATGAAAACAAAGTACATTATTTATTATTAGACCGTAGCTCTGAATTTTTGCTTCATTTTAACTCGTGTTGCAACCCTTAGCTTTGCTAGCAAGTGCAAACCCAGATTTGGAGGCTAATCCAAGCAGGGAGATGTAAGTGAAGTGTGCTGTAGCAGAAACATAAACAGCTATGGCAGTGATGGAGTGTGGCACTGTTAGCTGTGTCAATGAAGCCATATCGTCTGTTATTTCAGAACTTAAGGGTGCAAATGCATTTAAATTAAAAACAACTATGCTGAAGGCAAATCTTTTCAACGTAGAAGAATATGGTGTTACTATTTTCCGTACCATATTTGAATAGCTCTGTTGGCAGTGAAGGACAATTAAAGCACAAAGGGAGAACCCCATATGCATTGTTGTGTCTTGTGTCTGTTGTTGCTCTCATGGAAGACCAGATCCATGAGTTAACTGGCTTTGCTGTATAGCTTTGTCTTAAGGAAGAATGAGATAATGGACGTTGTTAGATTTGTTTCAACAGCCTAGAAAACTGGTTGCTGGATGATAAAGGGTGAAACGTGTTCATCTGCATGGTATTGTGAAAATTCAAATAGGATCACTGTGGAGGAAGTCAAGTCACATGCTCCAAATGGTAAATACTCTCACATGCTAAGCTCATGGAAGTATGATATCACATTGTATAGCAAATAACATTTGACATTTGATTTCAACTTAGTAGACAAGTCTATAGCAGGGGGTTGGTTTTCATGGTCAATTTTGCTACAATTAAAGGCAAACAAAAATGTGACTACTTTTACTTACTATTATCATAATTATTTGACAAGACCGTTTACATGCATAATAGAAAAAAGTGTATATGCAATGTCACATTATCCAAACTAATCAGTGCAAAGGCAAAGCCCACAGCCCCATCCATATCATATAATGTATATTACATAGGCTATATGGGCCAATATATACAATGTGATATAATGTGTTTCCATAAAAACATTTCCCTCCTGGTTGCAACTTTCCAACAATACTGCAGTGGGACTGTGCAGCATCTGTGCTTGTTTTGTCCTTTGGCTACAGTGGCTTATGAGTTCCAAGATTCATCTGTCCATTTCTTTGTTTGAGCAGCCAACTCGACTTCAAAAATGGAAAAGAACCTCCAAATGAAGTCTGGTTTCCTGCCCATATGGCTGACAGAATAGGCAAACATAACCGCAGAGCCCCAACCTATCAGCATTTGGCTGGTGGCTTGTCCTAATTGTCACTCTGGTGTATGTGTGTTTCTATATTCATACAGACTGGTCACTGTGGGTGTGAGATGAGAAAGCAGTTGTAGAAGTGGAAAATGTCTGGATGTATACAAAATCCCACCAGGCACCCATGTGTGTGAGAATGGAAGCAGATATAGGGATGGCAGAGTGTAGATAAGATGATGTAAGGCAAAAATGAAAGCAATGAGTGGAGAAGACTTAAGAAGGAAATGAAAGAACATGACTGAAGCGGTGGCAGAGCTGCCATCTAGAGATAACATCTGGAAGACATAAACCCACTCAGTTTGACTTGAAACTGAGCTTGACTCATAACGCCCAGATAGGCAGCCATGCAGAATTTATGCTAAGACATTTAACAGGATTTACCCGATCGCTTTCAACAAAAGTATTTGTCAAGAGCTGTGAGGGAATTTTCAAACTAAATTTACCTTTTGGATGTAAAACTGGTGTGAAAACATTTCACAATGCAAACCCAATATAGTCCTGCACAGAAAAATCTGTGGAAACATTAAACTGACTTGAATGCGATTTTAAGTCACTGACAGGACTGTGAGACACAGACTGCAACTTTAAGACCATAAATACACCAGTCATGCAGCAACATGGGTGGTTCTGAGATAAGGATAAACTGTATAACTGCATAATGATAGGGATAAACCCTGAGGACTTCAGGCAATAACTGATTCAGAGTTGGCAGACATTAGAAAAAAATTATCTGAGGCAAGAGCCTCATATTCTGACTAAGTGGCTCTTAGTTGGGGTAGTGCAGGTGAGAGTATTGCCCATTGTCACTTAACCACTTTATGTGTCTTGAGCTGATAGGACAGCAAAAGGAGACCTAAAAGGTCAAGTGTAAATGTATCCAAGATGCACTGATGTTGGACCCGATCTCTCAAACCACCTTAGGAGGGGTCTGGACTGCAATCAAGTGTAATGGATCCGACTACACAAGCCACATATTTCATTGATACTCCACCTAGTCTTAGAAACCGTCTTAGAAACTTAGAAACGTTCACTCACATGCATAGACAAATGGAAGAGTGGGTGAACTCTAATTGGTGCTTGTTTTTCCTGGCTTTTATATGTGCTCCATGTTCGGTCCGTCTGTGACATATCCAATCAGTCTCATCGTGTCTTACAAGTCCGGTCAGCAGCGAACTGAGTGCTAACTCTTCCAACCTGGTACACTGCAGGCACATTTGGCGTACAGATAAAGCACAGTTCCAGTTCCTGTCCATGTCCCTAAACGTTATTTGGGAGAAAGATCTACCTTTTTGTTGGATCTGGTGTAACGTGCCATCATCTGCATTTTATGCAGGGAAACTGGAATCCTGTTTCTGTCCATCTAACACAGACATGGCCGAATGTAAATAAAATGTAGATAAATTGTATCTGGATACTGTCTGGATAAAGGATGCATGAAATGACAAGTGTAAATGGGGCCAATTCAATTTTCCTCTCTATCATACTTGCCTGCTGGGTTGCCAGGTTTCTGATATTAATATGTTCTTGAGAAAGTCCTCCCTGAGCGGGCCAGACACATTCCCTTTAATTCCCTTTGCCTTTAATTTCAACAAATTAAAAGACATTTGCATGCCTAATGAGGAACACAGCATGGATCACATATGCCTTAAAGCTGCCCATATTCCCAATTAATGATGATTCACCACATGGAAAAGGTTGAAGTCCAAATGCCGGCAGGCACCGTTTTGTGGATAAAGCTTCACTGTGTGCACTGAGGTCAAACAGGCATGCTGGCTTACAGCTGAGATGTGTTTCTATAATGTCTGACATTTTCAGGAAATTAGAAGAAACTTTTATGTAGAGTTACTTAAAAGAGGTCATCTTGCTGAAAAGCACAGTGATAAGATATATGGTTGTTAATGAACAAACACTGGCCATAATGGGACCATTAGCATTCTGTTACGGGACGACATGCCCAAACACTGGGCCTGCAGGTCAAATTCAAATGAAGGTGATTTTGTATTTGTGTAGCCTGAGAAACAGAAGACAGGCTGGAAGGCTGGTAAAAATTTCCACCCCAAGATAG